>CM036549.1:28192868-28307868 GCA_020745685.1 Tautogolabrus adspersus | reverse complement strand
GTAAGCGAGTTGTGGAAACGCCTGAGAGAAGAAGAAGAAGAAGTATTCAAAAGATTGACACCCATTAAAAGATACAAATCATTCAGACATTGTTAAAGCTGCATTTATTCTGGTTCCCTGATAACAAAGACATTCAGAATCTAAAAGTTTAGTCAGATTTAAAGAGCAGCATTGCACCCGTGAAGCTTCCTGTGATCCTGTCATGACTGAAATAGCTTTGAGTTCTACCTTTGTTGATTTTATACAGTGTCAAAGTGCATCGACGTACCTGATGTCATAACCGTACATGTCCTTCTCAGGACGGCCATGTATGATCCAGTGAGCCAGCTCTCTGCCACAACCACCTCCCAGCATCATACCTGGGTCACAGGGAGACCTTGATAAGATCATCTCACAATCCCATGAAGTCACTAACATGTCAAACTGCCAAAAAAATGTATTAAGTACATCTATGTTGATAAATGATATAGCTTTTATAGCAGTTTATGCAAAACTGTCAAATTTGAAGGTTCAATCTTTTCTTCTAGAATAGTCAGGATTTTTTTTTGCAGCAAATAAAGATAAATGCAAATCTTTGGAATATTTCTTTCCAAATTATCTTCAGTTAAATCTTTGTTTAAGGTCTTTAATATTTCATTTCATGTCGTTGAAATGTCGCAAGAAGAAAAAGGATGCCAAATGCAAATTCCACCAAAATGTATATTCTTGTCTAATACGTAGTCAAGCCAACAATGTTGGAAATGTGTAATTCTTTCCTCTTTGTTTTTTTGTAACAAAAGGATGTAGTGACCAATCAAACAAAACTCACAAATTCATTTATAATTTCACACATACATGCAAAATAAATAGAGTTTTGTCAATTTTTCACAAAGTACTAGGCACATTATCCAGGCACAGGTTGGTAAAATGAAAGAGTCAAATCTGTATAACACATCTCTCTCTGTCTGTCTCTCTGACTGAGGGCATGTCTGGAGGACTAGGAGTATTGTCATGAATGCAGAGAACAGAACAGAAAAGCAGTTTGTTGTCCTCTGTGTAAGCCTCAGTCCTTAGTATAACCTACAGAGGATTGTTCTGACCTTTGTTCCATCATTTGACCCTCGCTCACAGCAGCCCCTGAGTGATCTGACCTCATCAGATGCTCCCAACGACTGCAAAATTATGTCTGTTTCGAAACTCAACCAGCGTATGAGCACTGACAAGTCAATATTTTATCCGTCCACACCCAAAACTGCTGGGTTAATGAGCTGCTCCCTTTAAGCAACCCCCCTTCTGCTGTTTTGTTGCTGCTTATTTGCATGCATGTGTGTGTGTGTGTGTGTGTGTGTGTGTGTGTGTTGTGTGCATGGAAACACACTCAAAACATCACTATTCAGCAGCACAGCCAGTGTGTCCTTGCATCCCTCCTTCATCCCTCTATCATTATGTCTCGCAGCGACCCCTCTCCCTCTGTCTCTCATTGCCTCGTACTGGGGTGCTGCCACTCCAGGCCAGGCCTGGGTGGATGTTTGAATGGTGGCATGGATGGATGGATGGATCGGAGAAGGGATAAAGAGATTGAGAGAGGAGGGGGTTTGGTGGGGGGATGATGGAGTTCTTCCAAGACAATGTGATGTGAAGGCAACCAGGAAGGTGAGGTGGTGCTGATAAATGTCACCCCAGATAACCACGCTGATGTGTGAGCATGTATCTGCGTGTGAACTCTCATGCGTGTGCCTCCCCTTGTCTTATCTCCTTCTCTCCGCCTCTGTACCTCCTCTCTCTCCTCTCCCTTCCCCCATCAGTATCTCACGCTATTATTGTGGTTTATTGCGGCGCAAACATTTGTACCTATCTAAGTCATTACTGTCTTTAGCATTCCCTATAATCTCTCCTGCAGAGCTCGGAGGATTCATTTTAAGATATTTAATCTGGTAGCATTTGAAGGCTGCCGCCAGCTCGTCAAAAATCTGTCAAAAGGGAGAGAAAACATACATTGTTGTGTTTATCTTCCTCTACCCAAGTCGGCCAATAAGCATGCTGTTTTTCAGGTGACATTCAGTAATACAGAACAATTATCACTTTTTAATTATAGGCTACAATTAGTGGAAGAGGTCTAGTCTTTAGAAAATGTGCTTAAGAATCAAATGTCTGATTTCAGAGTAGCTTTGAATAAAGATTGATTGGAGGGATGTAACAGCTAATGTTGTTTAGTCAATCATCTTTCAAACCAACGTAAGAAGAAATCACACCCACTTTTGATCATTTTAACAAGCAACATTAGCCTGATAGCATATACCCGTAGGCAATGAATAAGATGAATTTGCTGTTTTAACTTATCTGTCGTTACAGATTCTGCATTAAAATAACCTTCTCAAGTTCCGAGTTAGACTGTAAACAAGAGCAACGTGTGGAAAATTGAGCGGTGGCCGAAAGGTTCTTTATGGCTTCCTGCTGGATAAACTGAAAGGCCTTGAAAAGTAAACAGTTTCTAGCAGGTGCAGTATCATCTGGCTGAAATATCACCCTCTGTACTATTTGAATGTCTCTAAACGAAACAGAACTGTTGAGTGGTTTGAAGAAATGTTGCACTCACAAAAATGTCACCAGGTCAGTTATTCAGTTTGGGGATGAGTAATGGGAAAGCATTATGCTAAAGGGCTATGAGTTCAAACTTTGAGTCAAGCATTCAGGCTGTATTACCGGTATGTTGATTATTAGCTTATCATTTGAAGTGTTGACACATGGAACGCAGCCTTCAAGGCTTTCTTCCTACAGAATATTACAGCACTTAGCTAAACTCAATTTAGAAAAAATGAAAGACGCAGCCTTGTTCTGAACAAAGTTTGAAACGCAGAGCTAGGATTACTTATTTACACAATGTGTCTCATGTTTACCCTGTACAAAACACTTCAGTATTTCTTGATATTCAGCAGATCATCTGTTAAGCACCTTTAAGTGCAGAATCTACAGCTAAAGTGCAAGTGGCTAGGAAATGGCAGTTAAACACAGGTATGAAAGTTGTATACCAATGACAGTAAATAGTAACATTATTGTTTCAGGCCCTTTTTCTTCTATTTAGTCTCTTCAGAATTCAAACTTCAAACCTTCCCATTGTCTGTTTAACTGCTCGGGGGAAGGTCTGACTATCCAAGCGAGAAGCTTCTTGCAAATGCATACAGTGGTGTCCTCACTTCCTTCACTGTGTTCTGCCTTAAGTACAGGCAATTTTCTGTGCACTTTAAGAGATACAGAAGCCTCACCTAGCCATTATACCTGGGAAGGTGCTCATTAAAGTGAATATCAATTAGACAAAATAAATGCACTCAAAGTCAGAAGTTCAGCATGCTGGATTTGACACTAAGAATAAGAAACCTTGAGTACAGCATTTGATCTAAAGGAACTCCATCAAGTAAAACATCTTAAAACTAAAAATAGAAATAAAAACTGGAGGCTTAAAGAGCCACTAAACACTCAATGATCGATCTCTTCAGTGAATTTGTCAGTTTTGACCCCATGGGTTCTGAATTACCTCCGCTGTCTTGCCCTGCCTTAAGCAAAAGAAGCCGTGTAAACTCCTGGGTGTGAATGTGTTTCTTTGTGACAGAGTATAATGGACAGAAAATGTTTCTGTAATCCGAGAGATAAGAAGACAGGGGTCTGATGATGCAAAGACATGAAAGAAGAAAGACAATGTGCTGCTTTGATTAGTTTGTTTGCATGTTGAATTAATCTGTGTGTGTTCAGGCTGACAGAAGGCATTTGAAGCTTCCTTGCTGTGCATGGCGCTGCAAAATCCTTCATTATCCAGCCACTGTGAGCAGGTGTGATGTATTCGTGACGGCTGGTCCATTTCAATGAGCCTGTCCCAGCATGATACCTTCAAAACACAGACTACAGCACACGAGGACTGCAATATTTTATGCACCACCTTTTAGATAGGAACATCACATGTTCGTCTGCTTAGAGTAGAAGAAAAGGGAAACATGTATTCAAAGTGTTCAATTTTTTTTAAAGGCACAAGGTGATGTCTTCATGATTCAGTTATTTGTTTTTTTCAGTCCCAGACGCAAAGATATTAAATTTAAAATAATCCATAATAAAGGGACTGTAAATAAATCTACAACATTTTTGACGAATAATTTCTATTAGTAGACTAATTGCTAAATTACCTTTTACTTTCATAATACGAATGAAAAGTAGCACAGCTGTAATTATCATTTATGAGACCCCGTATGTGGATGAAAGGTATGAACTGACCAACGACAGTGATTGACAGAATGAGTCTCTCTTGGATAAGTAGCTGGGGAACAAAAGAGAAAAAACGGCAACAACAATGACATATTTTTAAACCTAGGAAGTTAAAATCCCGTTCATTTTCTCCATAGCAGATTTGATTATAAGCCATAAAGTCATAACCATCCACGGTAGACTTACCACGAGCTACCTGAATGTGAAACGAGGTATATGCTCCCGTAGCAGACACAAGTTTGAATGATATGAACCTCTAAGAGAAACATGGTTCATTCTGGATACCGGGGAAAAGAACTAACACTACCCACGATCATAGACTGTCACAGCGACGTCTGTGACTGGTGGAGCCCGCTGTTACCATGGCAATGTTTCCCACCCCTCAGCGCAGAAAGGGAACGGATAGTTTCGCTAGCAGGCTAGCTAGTTAGTTAGCTAACAAGAAATATACTAATAACCTTGTAATGCTGCAGTGAATGTAATTTATATTCAACAACAGAAACAACAAGATAGTACAACACTTGTATTAACAGTATAAACAACTACAAAAGTACATTTAATAAGAATGAATATCTTTCGCAATGGATTGTGGGATAGGTAGTTCCTTGACCCCGGAAGAAAAATGATGTACACAGTCTTGTACCTTCACCTGTTTCTACATTTCTCAATGCGTTTTCGGCGCCAATGCAAATTTACAATAGTCACAAGTATTTTGTTAGCTGGTTGTCTTGGTTCAATCTCTTGATATAAGGACTTTGTGAAATGTCGAAGGGAGGATATGAATGGGGAATTTTACTTCCAGAACCAGAGTCGCCGAAAAAAAAGGACGGTCACTGTTGAGCTCCATCAATAACTCTGTAAGCTCACTCATTAGAGCTCCAAGTCTCTGCATCTCCAAACCTCTTGTCATAACAGCTTGAGAGGTTGACCCTGAGGTCTTTAAGTAAAAAAAAATGCTTCTGCTTAATGGTCTCTTAACCCTGGTTGGGATTGCTTTACCCTTTACACACCCTCTCTCTCTCTTAGTGTTTTTCCATTTGCTGAGATACTCACATTCCTTCAAGTTTAATGTCAGAGGTATCATAATGGATTAGGTTAGAAAAGTAACATAGGTTGTTTTCTGTTCACATATTGTATATGTGTGTTTGTGTGTGTGTATGTGCATGTATGTGGTCGTGCACATGTACAGTATGTGTGTGTGCACATGTATGTATGTGTGTAGTGTGTGTAGGCGTGATCATGCCACTCCTCCATGGACTCAGTAATAAAATCCTCTAGTATTCATTTGTGCCTTGAGAGCGTCCACTGAGATCAGCTATGACGGGGTCAAAGAAGAACACTCTTTGGTCACCTCTCTTTTTGTTTTCTTCCCGTTTATTTTGCCATATACTGTCTCAGAGGATTCCTTTGACCTTCCAAACTCTATTACTCTATGAAAAGCTCTATGCAAATTAGTATTTGAAACGATCCAAATGCAAGTATTATTAACATCATTAGTTACCCAAATCATTTGACGATCCACCTTCAGTATCAGATATTTGCAATCGTCATTTTTCCTCTCTCCTTTCTTTTGTTTCTTTGAAATTCATGCCTCGTCTTTCCGTCCCTGCAGCACTTACCAGCACTGTTGAAGCCACAGCCAAGGAAGAAACCTCTGACCTCTGGCGCTTCTCCCATTAGCGGCTTATGGTCTGCTGTGAACGATTCTGAAAACACAAAGGGAGAGAAACTTTGTAGATAAAAGTGGCAAAGGACGAAAAAGCTACCTTATCTACATCCTTATACTTAGCTTCATTATCTGCAATAATGCTTTCACTGTATGTAACAGACCCAAGGGAATTAATCTTTGTCATTTTAGCGAGCCAGGTCTCTCTGTAAATCACTCATGAAATAAAAAAACATAACACAGATTTCCTGTCTGAATAACTGAATAATACTAAAACTGGGACTTTAAAAGAAGGTTAAAATGACTTTAATCTCTGAGCATACTTTGGACAAATTGTTCTGGGAGGTGTGAGTTTAGCGCAAAGTTTTCTCTCATTTATATCATTTTTTGTGAATTAAAATCAGCAACCCAGTCAGCCATCATTCAGAAATAAGCTGTTTTTGTTTAGACTCTTGTGGTTAGGACAGTCACCAGTGGCTAGGATAGCTAAACCACTGGCCGGTTCAGCAGCTTGCTCAGCAAAAACCAGGGGGCTATCAATCAAAACAATAACAAAAGATGACATTGACGCTGTTGGGGAATCATGGGAGTGATTCTCTCTACTACTACTGACCGTAGTCAAGTTGAAACAGACCTCAGGCCGAGAATATGTTTACACACAAGCTAATGTAGCCAAGTTTAATTTGCATGACATTTTGATCACAGCAACACATACCTCAATGTAACGGCAGCTTTCAGTAGCAGCTCCCGCCTGGAATCTTTAAATACTTAAGCTTTAACAACAATGTTTAAATTATTTTTTTCTATGAAAAAATAATAGGGTAATATTACCCCCTGTGAGTGGGTACTACAGAAGACTAGAAGATTTTAAGGAAATTGCCCATAACTGGCCATAACAATAAGCTACTCTCAGTTCTAAGGCAATTAAACTGAGTGCCAAGAGATCCCAGGTCAAGTTCTTACAACAGCACACTTATGAATTCAACCTCCCTCACATGTATACGAGGGATGTGAGCGACTAGCTGACTAAACAGTCAGAATAGAATAACATCACGCTTGCTAGTAAGCACCAGAATTACTAGTCGCTTAAACAATTTGTTTTTATAAGTTGGCCCACAATGCCGGTCAATTGATGTGCTCAAACTGTAACGCAGCCACACGCCACTGGTCAGAGCTGTAGCCATAGACTGGATGTAGCAGCTGATAAAGGGCCGTCTCTTCTGGCCTTAATGCCTGGATGTAAACAAGCACAGTGAACGGATAGCATCTTTTAGGAGCAGCACCTCTGGCAGTATTGTGATCTACAAAATTGACATCAACAGTTTTGTAGACTGTTTCAGGTTAAACTGGCATATTGACATGGGCAATGCATGACCACATTCAGCACAGACATGAGGGCTTAACCTGCGAAGAGGACCGAAAATTGGTGGTGCTAGCACTGCTAATGTTAGCCAAACTCTGCAAACTAAATTACATTGTTTTACCAGCCTCCAATTAAAAAAAAGATATGGTAATGACGATGGTTTTGTTTGATAACGATGACTTTTAAGATGGTTTCTATACTGGTTAGAGCTCTTAAGAACTGCCGTCAATGTTGTGCTTTGCCTCTGTGCATTGCCTGTCGGCACCTGTGTGTCCAATCGGACTCAAAGCTGATCGTTTGCACTTACTGACATTGTTTCCTTTTTTCTAGATCCTTGCTTGTTTTGTACTTATTCTCTGATGTACGTCGCTTTGGAAAAAAGCGTCTGCTAAGTGAATTTTAGAATTTGTAGAATTAGTAGAAAAAGGGCTCAATTTGATTAAAAAATACATCTTTTTCTGATATTTAGACTTGTTGGTTAGTCTGTATTTAAATTTCCTTTCAACAGACTAGGAAATAAGTTGCTTGAAACATCCTTAAAACATACACATGCAGGTGTGTACTGTTTTACAATACATCAGTAAAGATGATCATCAGCCACCATCGGTCTGTTAACCTTTAACTTCAACTGTTTATCTGTATTCAACCTTGATCCTTCAACAACCGTTTAGAGTGCATTGCTAAAAGACCTCGTTACTGTATGTCCCCCCTCTTGGTTTTGAATCCTCTTGAAAACACACTATAGGTACTCAGGGAAATCAAATACTATTTTCTATTTTCTCAGCTCTTTCTCTCTCTCCCGAAGGACACAGCTGAGGACTCAGCTCACTGACTACAAAAACAGAACACTCAGAAGAAGAACATTAACAAAGGGTGAGAAGGTAGAAGGTGCTCTTCAACAACAACATCCTGACTTTGACAAAAACTTGATTTCAGCTTCATCTATTCTATCTAATATGTTCCTTTGAGTTCTTTCTACCCTGACTCCTGACATAACAGTGTTATTAAGTATATAATATAATATGTTTTTCTCCTTTTCCTTTATTTCGCTTGTCTCTGCCATTTCAACAATTTATCTTCATCGTCTTCCAAGCTTTACCAAAGTTCCCCTTTTCTGTTTATAATTCATTAACAGCATGCTGGTGAAAAATCCAATTACTATCCAATAGTATGACTTTCTTAGGCCGCTACAGATCAGCTCACAACTCGGGAAAAGTAATATTTGCTGGACAGAAGTCAGGCTAGAGCTACTCAAACTTTCTCCGCTATAATGACTCATCGCCGGGCTAGTTCAGGTATTCATGAGCTAAGGTTGTACAGCAGGACACTGAGGAAGATATTTCACAGACGGTTACATTTCACTTTGAAATGAGTCTGTGTCCAATTTAGTAAGTGTCAAGAAAGTTGCCGCTGCGGTCCTGAATGTTGAAGAGTGAAAAGCGCTTAAACGTACAATATGTAGAAATGTATTAGAATGTTTACACTAACATTTCTAAATTAATTAAAAATGGACTAAACCTATGTTATACATTTTATTTGTGGAGTACTTACATTACTTTAAATATTTCCAACAGCTATCAAAGCAAGAGAAATCCTTAATTTCATAGTTGTGACGGGACGTTTCTTGTTGTGGTGGCCGGCATGCCGTGACAGACACAACGTGTTTATCGTTGCCGTGGAAACACCGGATGTTACGTCAAAGACCGCTACATAAGGAAGCAGGAATTACTTCTGAAAGCTGCCGTACTGTCGCTGTATGTGCTGCTGTGATAAAAACGTCATGTAGATTATACTTGAATACATTGTCGGTAAACATCCTCTTCCTTAGGTCTGTTTCGCCCGTTCATCTTCACTATGTACGGGGGTGGTAGCAGAGAGAACTCCTATGATTCCTTGCCAGCCTCAATGTCGTCTTTTGTGATTGTTCAATTTATTGAGAGCCCTCTGGCGGCGGAATCTACTTACTGTGCCTTTAAGCGACTGCAAAATAATTATTGCTTCTAAGGTAGTAATGGTTTTGTGTGTGTGCGTGCGCGCGCGCGTGTGTGTGTGTGTGTGTGTGTGTGTGTGTGTGTGTGTGTGTGTGTGTGTGTGTGTGTGTGTGTGTGTGTGTGTGTGTGTGTGTGTGTGTGTGTGTGTGTGTGTGTGTGTGTGTGTGTGTGTGTGTGTGTGTGTGTGTGTGTGTGTGTGTGTGTGCGTGCGTGTGTGTGTGTGTGTGTGTGTGTGTACAGGTGCACATGTGTGTTTGTGAGTACCTGGTCCACAGACAGTGGATTTGATGCCAGTCTGCTCAAGAACAGGAACTCTGTTGATGGCACCCTCAATATGTTGCATGAATACATCCCAGTCCAGATCGAACAGGCTGAAGGCAAACTTATCAGACACCTGGAATATAAAAAAAGAAATGCAGCTATAATAAGTCACTTTGAAACAACAAATGTGTGAAAGGGTTTAAGGGCTTGGTGTTCTTACACTGGCTGGACACGAGGCATGTCGATATTTAAATGGTCACCCATCCTGGGATTCTAGTTTTTCGTTTTGGCACGATTACAAAACACCTTGTGCAATATGGAGCAAATAACCACCTTGTTAAAATGGGCTACTGTTATAGAGCTTTGAACAAAAAATACAAGATGAAATGCAAAATAAATAAATATCTTCCTTCAGCATTATACTAGTTAGGAAAGTGAGATGGTTATGGCTGATCAGTTGGGAGACTGTTTATCCTGCTGAAATGCGAAATGAAGGATAGAATTTCTCAACTGAAACTTTGAGTGCACACTTGATTTTCTCAAGTTTGAAAAAAACTATTAAGTCATCCAACCAGAGACAAGCTGATAGGGGACTTGATCATTTCCATGCAAGAAGGATTCTCAAAGGTGCCAGGAGAGTAGAGAGAGAACGTAATCGCATCAGCCTGTTCGGATATACGGAGATACGTTTGGGACATCTACAGGGACCCCAAAGATTAGAGACTAGATAGAGTCCTAAAAACAAATCCCCAGAAATGCTGCAACTTGTGACAAAAATAAAACGTAGCTAAGGTTAGCAAGGGTGTGGCTACATCTGTCACACTTGCTATTCAAACACGGGTATATTTCTGCTAGTTTGGCATTAGAATAGTGCACCCTGAGAAGAACTTTAAAATGTAAAGACAACCAGATGTGCACATCAATCAATCAATCTTTATCTCTCATGACGAAACAGCCTTCACAGCCTAGACTGCGCCGGGCTTGGAAAGGGATAGGGGGAGATGGGATAAGATGCAGGAAGAGGGATAGGGAACAAGGGAAAAAAGGGGGGGGGGGGGAGTGTTGTTCAGGTAGACGGTCCACCTACGTTCCCGAGGGGAGGGGGGAGGGTTGTTTAGGCAGGACGTCCACCAACGACCCCGTGGAGCATGATGTCGTGGAACTTACTTTATCAATTACTTCACTCCACCAGTCGTCTGAAAGTTCTTCTTTCTACCAAGCAGTTTAAGCTTTAATAATGGATTTGTTGTAAAATGACATAACGAGAAGATATACCCGAGAGATGAACAATTTCTGATTGAGACTTTATTTAATTAGTGGTAACAGAGTTGGTGGTGAAGGAAACAAAGGTACCTGAATGGATGCATTATAACTTCTCTGAAAATAGTAAAAGAGATGAGAGTGTTAGGGCAAGGGCACAGTCAGCAAATGAATGCGCTCCTTCTTGTCTTTCCTGCTTATTGCTAATGACTTGAACAACAAGACACTACAAATCACCACATGTGACTTCCGACTCTGTATGTAAGACATTTGTTGCAGCCACAACACAATCTAGTAGCATCTGTTGCATTCACGCTTTCTCAACAGGGATTCAACACCACTTATATCAGACAGCTCCCTCCCTCAGTTCCTTCTCCAAGCCTTAATTTGCTCCCATCTGGATATCTGTTACTCCCTCCTCATGAACATGGCCAAAATGTCGCTACTGTAACTAGTGCAGAGAAGTGTCCCACCTACAGTAATATGACTGACTCAGGATGCTCAAATTGATAAGAGCAGCACACCCACTTATGCTCTTTGCAGCGACGTCATACAACCTGGCAGTGATCTGGTCAAACCTCTATGCAAACTTTTCTTTTCTCCATCCTCCTTCATAATCGTGATTTGCAATTCCCACCTCCCAGAACAGCAGTCGCTATCTAACTTTAGAGGGTGTCCATTTTTATTAGTCACCGCAGAGGTAGGCTAGATAACAGCATCAAACTTCTTAAATCTTTGTAAGTAAAATGTAAGTGATTCTGTAAGTTAGAAGTCTGCGGTTAGACAGATTTTCTGAGGGTAGAGGGGGTTCCTATACAATTAGCGTCATTGGTGGCACTTCGGATTTGATAAAGACGGAAACATCACAGGGATGTACAAACTGACGGTTGCTGCTTTCATGTGAACAAAGAGCTTCTGCATTATTACCGAGCACTGACACTCAACTGGAGTATCTGAGGAGCAGTGTTCTTTGTCCAAGACACCACACTTCTCAAAAATCCCTCCGAGCCATCGATCCTGCTCAGCTTCACTCAGTAGGCATCGTCTATTCTCTCCGTCTCCCCGCTAATTCTTCTTTCTGTATCTCCCCTTTCTTCTACTGCGCGCCTCAAGACATCAAAGCAACGCTCGGCTGCATGACGAGAACAAAAAGAGCTGCTTCTGCACAAAGAAAGCCTCTAAAATGTAAAAACCACAGAGGAGTCTGAACACACTAAAAACTCCTAAGGTAAGAGGATCGACCCATCACATATCACAGACTAGGTTTACTTCAGGTTCAAAATGCAATGTGGTGTTTTGAGCTAGCTGTAATGTTATATTTTTATAAATTGTCGGGTTACAGGAACAAAACTAACCTTATATTTGGTGGTCTCTACCTTTTGGAACTGGGTGAACTGTAATCTCTATTTACAAATTCTACATTAAAATGTTGAATCTGTTGGTTTGGGGCTGTATTCTAGTTTGAGAAGTTTTCTGGTTTCCATTTGTTGTATGTTGGTCCGGTCCCAGACTCAAGTAGTATTTACAGTACAAATCATGGATCACCAGGCCTTGGTGTATGCAGGACAAGCCCTCCGCTTCAGAGCAAAAGCTTGCAGGAATGACTGGTTTCAAAAGGGAAGTCAATGTGGAATTGCTTTAAACCTGCATTATTTTCTAATGTCCAGCAGGGGGAGACTTTATTGGTTGCAAAAGTCTTCTTCAATACAGCACAATGTCAATTTTGTATTTAATGGTCCCCAAATCAACTATTAAAAATGGTATGCTGCTATGGGGCTTAGCTAACTGTCAATGACAAGTCACCATTTTAGCGTCCTGTCACCCAGGAAAGTAACATGAACATAGCTTTCCACCCTATTGTCCAAATATGGCACCTATGGCTCCAAAAAATCCCGGCTCACCATTGCAAACATGTTGAACTCAAGGTTACAAAATGTCTTCTGGTTTAAGTAACCTCGGAATTGCATCAGCGGCACACTGCTAAATGTGAAAAATGTTCAAAGTGACCCAGTGTGGCTCAATACATCAACAGGTTGACTTTACCAAGTAGTGTGTCGGTGCTCTATCACCCATACTGAGTCCATTTTGACTCAGTATGGGTGATAGTCGACGAAATGTTTTTGGCCCAGTCCTCAAGTGTTAATATTTCCAAGTACCTTTAGCATGAAAACCACCTGACAGAATGGTGGTTGAAACAGAATAACAAAACAGTAATGCCAATAAACCAACACTGTGTCAGGATAGATAAAAAGAGACAGATGAATAATAGAGATTCTGCACACAGCTTATTGGTACAGGGTAAAGTTAACATGGTGATGTGTTGTGTTGAACCCACGCTGGGGGTCAATACTAAACCCAGAGATGTTAAGTGGGTAGACAGGCCGGCAGCCAAAGGGATAAACAGAGAGTCATAGTAACATCTGTCCAACAGGCGAGAACATATTACTACCAGTGTAATTAGTCATTTACATTTCTTTACATATTGGGTTTAGGATTTTGGGCATGTACAAGGTGTTTCATTGGATTAAAGATGTGGCTCCATGTTGAATAGAGACTTATAATACTTGTGAATGCTATGGGTAGAGGATTATGTTGCGCTGTATGAGCATAGGTCAAAAAGAATACATGAATATATGAATCAAGAATGTGCCATGAGGGAAAAGTTATTATTGTGCAACACAAGGACAGTGAATGAAAGCAGAGATGCGAGCCACTAAACTGTCCAGTGCACTTAACAAAGTGTTTAAAAAACCTGTCCTTGAGATAAAGTACACATCCATTAAGATCATCTGTCAATCCAGGCTTTTATAATGATGGATATCCAAATAGCAGCACTTTATATCCACCTTTAAAGAGTCAGCCTGTTCATAAAAGAACAGATTACTTTTCTTATAAAGAGTCGTTTGAATCACAGTCTTTGTCTTTTCAGTCTTTCACAGAAAGACTTTGGGTTTAATGTTCCAATAAAAGCAGTTTCACTAGAAGTGGCACTCGGATATAAAGTTTGTAGGCGGTGCTAAAGAATAGATATGGTGTCATTAAAATCAGTGGGATTTTCTAATGTGGAGTAGGGTTATGCTTATCATTCCTTAGGGAATGATATAAATAGTATGCAGGTGTTTAGATATCTGACTTTTCCAACATGTCTTTTTCAATGGCACAGTACTTCCTTGAAAGTATTGGAAGACTTTTTTAGTACTTGAGTTCAGTACAAGCTCTAAACAAAAATAAATAAGGTTTTGTGCAAGTCAGAACTTAAAAAATGTGTATTTAAAACCAGCCTATATACCAAAACACTGAGTCCAACTGACCGTATCAAACCACTAACATAATACAACTGACTGTCAGAGGAGATTTATACCCTTTGACTCGTGAAAATCTAAGATAACAGAAACTTTGGGAGCTTCTTTTTACTTTCTTGCTGGAAGTCTGATGACAGAATTGTTTAAGATCCGTTATGTAAGATATCTACTGTAAATAAATCATGAAGTGAGCTTACTCTATGATCAGACATTAAGGAAACATGCTATGTTGAAGTGCTGGCTTCTCTGACAACAATGCAGCAGCCAGTATGTCCTCCTAAGTTTAGTTTCCGGTGTGGAATGTTTTTTTGTTTTTTTTGGCATCCCGCACGGCCGTTTTGGACGCCCCTCGGTTTGCCAGGCAAACGGAAAAACCAACAGGTGTTGCAGTGAAGAAAGGGTGCAAGCAAACTGGTTGGATGTAACAGATTCTACCCGACCTAAAAAGCCTCTGCTTTTTTCTAATAAGCTCCACGACGTAAATAACCTGGTAAAACTAGGATCAATATTGTAGAAGTAAATGGAGAGGAGTTAGAACGCAGAAATGTTTAAAGACCGATGCAGAGTAGTACCATTTTAAAATTCTACATGTCGGAGTAACATATTGCTCCTTTCAGTCCCAGCTTACAAATAGTCAAGTCAAGTCTCATTTATTTATAAAGCACATTTAAAAACAGCAGCAGCTCCTTTACTATTAGATTATTCTAATTGTCATGCTTAATTTGAGGCTCCTTCACAGAAGTTGCTTAGCACGGCTCTTCTTCTTTTAGTTTAGCTTCAGTGCTGAAAATCCCAATAAACTTTAACTGAAACAAAGATTTGAATTCAGGACTTTTAATTGTAATAGAGTAATTCTATATCATAATATCACTACTTATACTTAGTTAAAGGACTGCAGGTAGATAAGTGAGCACACACACACACACACACACAGTATGTGCAGTACGAGTCCTGTTAGAAACATGACCCCTTAAGATAATACAGCAGCAAGTTATCAAGAAATAAAACCCAATTAATAAAGAGATAAGGTCAAACTGACAGACAGGTTGAGAAGTACATAACAGGATTAAACTTCATTCAGCTCCCTAAGTGAAGTATTGATTTCACGCCACACAGGAGAGACGCTGCGTCATATTTTTCACTCATGAACACAGACGGTCGATACAGGTTAATGTTTGAAAATCTCACAATTACAGACCGAGAATGAGACGGCCAATCCTTCAGCTGATACTCAAGCTTACCTCATCCCAGAAGATGGGGTTGGCTTCGTAACCTCCCACGGACAGAGCGTCACCTTGGAGACGCAGGTACACAGATGCATCATGGTCCCTGACGTTCGGCATGTTCTGCAAAGTGTGAAAATGAAAAGGGGGAAACAGTCATTGTGAATTTAACTAAACACATTGTGCTTTAGGTGCAAACTGATAGTGAGCTTTGTAGAAAAGAGAAGGATGAATATTTACTTTGACTCTTTATTCATCAATACCTTAGCTTTATAAGCAACATTTATCAAATCAGATGCACAGGAGAAAGGTAACCCCGGCCTGAATCTCTTTCAATAAAATGAATTACCGGTACTTTGTGTAAAATATGCGACATATTTGTGGCTGCACTGTATGGTTTAATTACAATATAAGGAACAAAAAAGTAGAGCCCGACCGACTAATCAGCCAGCCGATAATATCGGCCGATATTAGCTTACCCAGTGACTATCGGTATCGGCTAACTTTATTTCTAATATGCGCCGATATTACTCGATTCATTTATCAGTCATATAGCATTTCATTTGAGCATCATTGTATAACACTAGCAGTTCTCTTTCTGTCTGTCACCAACAGAGGGTGCTACAACAAGCATTCTCACCCTACAGAGAGTCGATGTACATGCACATTTACTTTCAAACTGAGTGACCATCTTGTCTTCATCTTGTATTTTCATATATGTAAGTGTTTGATCTGCATTTGAGCCATCAACGCAATAAATGTGTATATCTATAACTGTCTATCTGTAAAGATCGAACACAGATCTAAGAAAGATATCGGCTGATATAGCGGTGTCTCAGTTTTTTTCTCCCCAATATTCTTATCGGTATCGGCCCCATAAATCTCATATCGGTCGGACTCTGCAAAAAAACGATAAGATTTTATTAAAATGCTGAGAATGCAATTTGTTTTACAATTCTTAGATGTTATTATCTATTTCTTCATATTCAGTATAAATTAAACGGGGAAAGGAAACCAAAACTAATCCCACCCATGTTCCCATTGTTGCTTTAAATAGGAGCAAATGCACAGAAGAGCGTATACAATACAGAACATAACAACCATAAAATCTTTACAGCAGCCGGGAACACGTTAACACACCATAGCATTTCTTTATGAATAGTAAGGCAGCTACTGACAAACCATGAAATCTTCATTCAAATCACAGCAGAGTTGCATTCACCCCCTCAAGTCAGAGAAAACTGTCTCGTAGAGTGTCCCCTGAATAGTTACACTGCAAGTGTGTTGTGTCATTTGTTTTCATTCTGTCATGAGTGCTTTGCATTGGAAAGTCATTGGCTCTCTGGGTACAAAACCAAAATACCAATGAACAGGCTGACATTTGGAGAATGGCGCACGGCATACAACAAAGCAAAACTCCTCTCCTCTTTCCTCTGTGCTGATTACAGTCACGCAGCTCAACTCATGTGATCAATACTGAACACGAAATACTGAGCGCTGAATTCAATACATTCTGTCTGTCATGTAGTCACGCAGATACAAATACACAACAGTCATTATCTGCATGCATGGAACTTTAAATGCAACTCCAAAACAGCCTCAAGGGACAAAAACACACACACACGCACACGGTCAGCACGAGATGTGTGAGCTGACAAGTTGCACGTCCTGGTGGGAACAGATTTCCTAATGGCATCCGAGTGTGTCATTTTGTGTGTGGGCTGATGTCTGAGTACATGATGTGGCAGTAATGCTGGCTAAGCTGCTCTTAAACTGCATAAGAGGGAAGGGAAGCTGTGACAGCCCGCCTAAAACCACCAGCCTCTAGAGGACGAGTACAGATATTAGGGATGTAAAGATTAATCGTGAGGCAGTTAAAAATCGATTCAAAGCTGTCAAGGTTCACATCGATTCTCTGAAAAATGAATCGCAGTAACAGGGTCCGAAATCCACACCCGCCAAGCGCCAAATGCGGGTAGATTTTCCGTTTGTTGAGTACATTTCAGAGTGTTATCTGCCACAGGGCGGGTAAATATTTTACCAAAAAGTCATAAAAACTGTGCTATGAGTATTAAGCATGTTTTATTTAGCTGCAGCCGGCTTTCCCTGCTCCTCTCTCTGCTGTCATGACTGAGAGCATCGCGGAGCACGCTGCCTGAGACACACCAGCGCAAACGCGCGCACACATATACACACACACACAGCGCGCGCACCCCTTTTAACTTAAAGTGCATCAGCACGTAGCCTACAGTTGATCCGTGATCCGTACGGACCGAGTCGGGAACATGTAATCCGGTCAAACGGTCGGTTCGACTTTTCTCCGTTCACTCGTCTGCAGCTAACATAAAGATAGCAACGTCCTCTCACAGCCTGCTGTAGTCTCAGTCTGTGAACGTCTCCACTCAGACTCTGTGAAACAGCGCTGCGTTATAAACACTGCAGATATAGTGCGCGCTAAATGCACGCGCAGCAGGAGCAGTCAGAGATACACACACGTCTAATAATGAACAGGCTGATTATATTAAGTGTCTAATATTGTCAAAGATAAATCAAGAGAAAACTTGTTTTGTGGATAATAATGTATTATTCTCTGATGGATTTTAGTTTGTAGTCTGTAATGTTGTAATGCAGGGGGGCATGGGGGGGTTCAGAGGGGAGCAGGGGGTATACCTATTTAAAAAATAAAGGCCAGCAAATATATTTTTTAATTTCTCAATTCCCTGATCTGATAAAATGATTGAATCTGTGACTTAAATCTGTGATTGATTCAACAGAACATAATGCCCTCTCAATTAAATGTAGGCCTACTGTAACAGATGTGTATGTGACACAAAAACACAATTTGTTATTTCTGCCGTTAAAAAATATGTTTGACCGGTGAATTATTTCATTCAAAAAGTCAAAAAGTTAATTTCGGACCCTGCATGTGATGAGTGTCAGCAGCTGTAGAGCAGAGGCGGTTGGTTGTAACAAGCAGGCGTTACCATGGCAGCTGTGAAGCCAAACTATACTAACAAACAGGTTTGTAGCCCCGCTCACCCAAACGAGTGTAAGAGCCAAAGAGATTACGAGGTGCATTAGTGCTTTCATGAAAAAATTAAAGGAATCTTTTTTAGTTATAATTTTTCTTCAGTCTCATTTTGTAAAATAAATCGTGAAAGAATCGTATCGTGAACCCAGTATCGTGAATCGTATCGTATCGGGAGGTGAGTGAATCGTTACATCCCTAACAGATATGCATGTGTACACTAATTAAACCCAATGCACACAAGATGCAAAATCACAGCGCTACAGTGGATCATGTTCACAAGCCCTGACAGATGTGTGGAATCTGCATACAGAGGGACATCAAAGCCCCCCAAAAATAGACATTTTCAGCATTTAAAGGATACAAACAACCCAATCTGCTCTTCTTTATTGCACAAAAAAGCACACAGCCTCATCCCAACACTCTCTAACATCAGTCTAGATCATTTTCAGTGAACATCTATAATCTCACAGTGCCCCCTGTTGGTCAGACAGACTCAATGCAAACAGAAGAAAGGACATTTGAATAAAAAGTTTGGCACTTTTCTAAAAGGATGCCTGAATCCTTTCCTGATCTTACATATCATGTATGATTAAGTGTAAAGCTTCAAGCCTACTTATGGATTTGTGACCTTCTAGGTACTATTGTCATTTTATCATGAAGTATCACAGTTACTCATTCCTCCTCTGAGCACAAACAGGTGACAAGACATGCATTAATGGAGAGATGTCAGAATGAGGGGGAGCTGGGGTTCAGTGCCTTGCTCAAGGGCAGCTTGGCAGTCCTCAGGAAGGGAAATAACAATTTGAATAACGTCTGAATTAGAAAAAGGTCCGAATTTAAAAGATGAAATTGAAATAACGCTCTTGTTAAACAATGAGGAGTCTACTTCGTGTTCTGGTGTCTTGCATTAAAACAGCTTGTTTCCAGATCATGATGTTTGGTTCCAGTATAAGAAGCAATAAGACATGCCAGCATGCTATCAGGGGCTAAAGTACACTCTGTCAAGGGTTCATTTTGTACATATTAATAGCCGACAAGCTGTTAGATATGACACATGGAGTTCTTACCTGTATGCCTTCAATTCTCTCTGTCACCACATAAGCATGATGCATGGCGATAAGAGGCACCTTGACTCCGGCCATATCACCCAGCTTGGTGGCCCACACACCTGCATGGAACACACACAGAGAGCATAACAATCACACAATCATGACTTTAATACTGGATGGATGCAATTGTTTGTGCAGAATAGCCAGAAAAAGTCAATGTTCAACATTAAATAAAACAAAAAAACAGACTGATTCACAGATTTGGGATTGGTGTAAGAACATCTTGTTCCTGAATTGTCCAGAATTTGACTAGAAAAAGAAGGATACCATGACCCCACTGCTTAAACCTTGCACTGACTACCTGTTTCTATTGAAATTAGATTTTTAAAGAATGTGTACTTGTTTATAAAGCTTTCAATGATTTTCTATGATTACTTAGTTGATCGTGTCTGAGTCTCACCTGCACAGTTCACCACACAGGGCGTCTCAATGGTCCCATGGGCCGTCTCCACTGCCTTCACTCTCTTTATTCCCAGGTCATCTGTGCGTACTTGGATGCCAGTCACAGGGCAGTTCTCGATCACCTGATGTGAAGAGCAGAGTGTGGGGAAATTAACAAACATCATGTAGATAATATATATATGCTGTGCTCCATCCTGGTTAAATTCCCAGCATGTAAATGAACATGGAAGCCCTTTCAATATCAGCTCATTAAGGTAGTAATATTTGTTTTCACAACTGTGGCCTGACATTTTTTAACGCTGCAGTGTATGTAGTTTTGGGTCAGTCTACAGATCAATCCTCTTTTGACAGGTTTAAATAATTAATGGCTAATCCTATTCATATTTGTATTCATCCAGGCTACTAAATTCTAAACCAATATGAAAACTGGAAAAATGAGATCAAAATAAAGTGCATGTTAGTTCTCCACACATCCACCTGTGACAGCAGCCAAAGCTTATCCTGCTTTATAGCAGCTGTGCAGACTCAGTTACCATGGTGATATAACTGAAAAACAGCCACCTTCACAAGACCAAAAGTTCAGACTGCAGCCTAGAGTCAGAAATGTGTTGCTATAAAGAAACCTCCTTATTCAAATGTTACTCAACAAATATTTAAAATGTGCACTGAACAATATAAATGTGTAGTTTTAGATCATTTGAGCTACAGATGAGTTTAAACTATGAACTATTTGGTTTCACATTTACTCAAAGCTCAAAGAAGCCATTTGGTTAAAACAGCAATTCATGTTTAGCTTTACACAAGGTCAGGACTTGGCTATCTACACTGGCTTTACATGTTCAGAGAAGGGTGCTATTTTCACGCGTATGTGTTGTGTCGTTTGCCCAGTGGCAGGTGGAGAAGCAGAACTAGAATACTTTAAAATGTGCATTTTAGCTCATGGATGGATTTTTTTGCACGACTAAAGTAGTTCAAACTTAAAAGCGTTTCAATTTGAAAGCATTTCTCCTACAGCTGTTAACAGTTTACCATATCCATGATGTTGATGATGTCAAATACACACATAAAAACTGAATCACATGCCAACAATCACATGAGCTTCTTATTGCAGCTTTTACCAAACTTTAGCATTCTGCTGATCTTCAAATACACACATTGAGACAATATAGACTGCAATTACAAGCACATCTGTAATATGTAATGTACATCCATGATGAAATTAGCCTTGCACATTACCGTGGCTCCCCTAGCGGATGCAGCTCTGGTCAAGGTGGTGCATGTGCCGGCTGGGTCCATGGTGCCGTCTTTAGGTACATACAGGGTTCCATACAGATCATCGACATTCATCAGAGGATACAGGTCCTTAGTCTCAGCAGGTGACAGGACATGAGACTCGATACCATAAACTTTACCCAGCTAAAAGACGAGGAGAGATTTGACATGAGGTTGTTGTCATTTCAACATTTGGACTTTTTTTGCTACATCATCTTTGAGCTCAATTTCTGCATGTGCTTCACAGAAAAAGCTTCCAAGTGTAAACACCTGACCATACTTTTACAATAAAGCAGCTGTAGAGTAGATGCATTAGAGTCACCAGTAGAATACCTGTGTCAAATGTTTAGTTTTTATTTGTTAAAGCCGATCATGTTGAATGCTCCTGGCTGGACACAAACTACATGTGGAGCAAACAATATCCGATCACAAACCCAAATATCTAATAACTCCTGTTGAAAATCTTCTGTTGAAAGTTTGTCCACCCACAAACTTGTATCTAAAGCATGGCTTTCTTTACAGGCCACTGCTTAAACCTACAGCTTTCAAACCTCTTTTTCAATAAGCACATGTGTTTATGACTCTTTATGTGCCAAGAATAGAAGAAAAAAAGGCTTGTTAAACACAAGAAGAGACTTCTTTGTGTGACCATCTTTTTCATCCTTTTATAAAATTAACCAAAGGCTGGTATTCTCCTGTATATAAATAATGGAGTTAACTTGAGCATTTATTTCCATGACAATATATTTCCTTTTGCTTCTCCTTAAAGGGCCGGTTAATAACAATATCAAGTCTTTTCAATTCTTACCGACATGAGGCGCTTGTACTCGTCCAGCCTCTGCTTGTTGGAGGCGATGAAGAGTCCTCCATTTTGGATCCAGCCTGTGTGGAGACCCGTCTCCTCCTCCAGGTCTTTGCTGATCACATTTCTGGTGTGAGCCAAGAGCTCTACCTCGACATCACTGGGCCGCAGCTGCCACAGCAGGCCTAAACGACAAACCCACTCGTTTGTAGATTGTTTGGACAGGAATCGATGTAGCAGACATGTAGGTTAACAATTCATCACATACACTGGAGCAAGTTGTAAAAAGATTTCTTATTAATACTTTAATTACATGTTTGAAAGAAGATACTGTAGCTAGATAAGTAATATGTAATCATATCACTTCTTAAGGTAGATTAGAAACATGCTAATAATGCAGAATAAAACCCTGAAAAACAGTTAAAGAATATTTACATGCTCCTCACTTCACATATGGTAAACACACAGTCCTTCCACTTGTCCATAATCTTACCTGCAGTGTGCCAGGTGGTGCCAGCAGTAAGTCTGTCTCTCTCCAGCAGAACTGCATTCGTCATCCCCATTTTAGCCAAGTGGTAGATGGTCTGACAGCCCAGACTGCCTCCTCCGATCACCACCACATCTGCTGATCTGAGGGTGGTAGCAGAAAAACACAGACGAGCTCCAGCATAACCGTAAGAGAAGCATTAGCAGCACACCTGTCGGGAATATCTTTGATGAACTTTTCTGCCAAGATTTGATTGACATCATTTCTAACACTCCTTTATCTATATGCTCAATGTGAGGCGCACAACAGCTGGTTTTGTTATGTTATCAGAAAGGCAGGATACAGCTATGCAGGCTAATAGAAGGGGAAACGGTATCTACCTACAAGCAGCTTTAAACCTCAGGTCTTGTATTTGTTTAACCATTACAAAAGAAAGAAAAAAAATTATAGTTGTTATGGTGGGAATACATTGTGCTAGCATTTATAAAGCCTCTCTTCCCTTTGCAAGCTAATGCAACTGGCTCCCACACCTAGCTTAGCATCTAAATCTTAGCAAAAACAAATAAAACACATTTCCATTGTCGAACTATTGCTTCAACGTTTTCTTTTCTCCATCTGAAATGTAATACAAACATGTGTGAGTCTTATTCATTCACACATTAATGACACAATTGTTTATATTCATTTTTGCAATTAAGCTAGCTTAATTTTTTAGCTGCGATATTCCAATACTGATCCATGACACTGAATAGGTTTAAACTGCAAGAACCATCTAAATAAACAGTCAGTTTGACATGTATCCATGCACGTAGCTCACCTAGGTAAAGGTTTAGTGGGTCCAGAGGAGGCTCTATCATTCTGTTTGAGCGTCTTCTCATAGGGAACACTTTTTTCTTTGGTGGGCTCGGAGCTGCAGGAGCGAGCAGGTGTCCGGCACAAGGGGGAGCGTGGAGGCCGAACTGCCGACACCATCCGCCGAACTGTGCTCCCGAGGAAGGCCATGGCCCCTGTGGACAGACAGACAGCATACAGTAAGGGTATGCTGCAGATGCATAAAGTGTGCTTAGAATATTCATGCTTTTACTGTAAGGTTATGGACAATACTGTTGTTTCAGAGTAATTTAGGAAAACATTTCACTCAATTGTCAGACAAAAGCACAAATAAATCAATACTGTATATTCTGTGTATGAAAAACGATCAAATTAAAGCTTCAAATAGAAAGTTTGTGCATCATTAACAACTGGAATCGTGTATTATTATTCATACAATGTAGTTTGAAAGGTAATAACAATATTTGCACCTGCTTTGATAAGTGTCCTAGATTTCTAACACTCAAACTGAAAATGTTCAGTTGGCTGCAAGTTGAACATGACTGTAAACAAAACTTCCCAAGAGTCAAAATTGACCAAAACCTTCGTTCACAAGTGCAACTCAAGCATATATGATAGTTCTGTTTGTGAAGGTTTTAATGATTTCTCAGCCCTGTGGTTGATGATAGGGCTCCAAGTAGGCCAAGAATAGTTAATAACTAACCAGCCCTAATATTAGCCTACATGAATAATAACCTAAGACTTAGTGTTTTGTGGATTTACTGATAGAAAACAAAAGCATTGGGCTTTATCTGTTAAATATACTCATAATAATAAACCTGTCTGCAAGTATTTGGACCCAAAAACGAGTGTAAGCAGGATAAGAGTGACTTGTGCATGTTCAGCTGGGTAACTGTGTGGACTTTATCCGTTTACAACACCAAGTAGGCTACCCATTCATTCTGTGGACGTGCTGCAGTTCAAACTTATGCAACCTTTAAAAAACACATGTTGTGGTGAGGAGCGAGCTACAAACAAAGTGTGCATTCAGTGGCTTAAAATGGCATCAACAACACCGAGTATTCCTTCAGTGAAAATGACGTAAACGTGCACATTAACAGAGCAACGTACACAATACAGACAGCGCGTGCATTTAAGCGTGACCGCCGAAACTATGAGAACAGCTCGTGCAGCTGTAGGCTGTAGTAACGTGGCAAACACCTGTAAATTAACAGACAGGAACTTCAAGTTGCTTGAGAGTAGCTTGACTTTACACATGAACACTTACTTACACTTCGCGTGTCACAGACTGCCCGGGTCAATGCGATCGATGCAAGATATTTTCTGCAGAAATATATTATTTTAGTCACAGAAATTGTCGAAAATTGGTGTTTGGCAAAGAGAAAAACGAGTTTTCAAGCGTGTCCCAGCTGCAGAGGTTCACTAGCTGTCACTAAACGTGAGCTGTAACTGGGTAGGTGGGCTGTGCAGTTGTAGTTCCTGTCTTGGCCCCTCCCCTCCTCATCCGTCTGTAAACTCTCATACAATCTGATAAAGAGCTAAAGTTAAAAAATGAGGACGCTGTAAATTAATTCACAATGTTTGGAAGAAACAACACAGGATTGCAAAACTCTGCACAACTTATTGCAATAGGACAAGCACTAATACCATTTGTAAAAAGCAATATAAGGTGAAGGTAAAAGGTAGGTGAAGGTGAAGGTAAAAATACTCACAATGACTGAATTAATATCCCCTAATATCACATAGAAGTGATCCTTAGCACTAAATGGTTCTAAAGGGGGTAAGAGATCCTGAAAAGTCTGTCAGGATTTAACAGTGGTGCTCTCCTTGGCCTTAAATGATCCTTTTGTGAATTTACAAACCAGTGCCTGTTAAGTCTTCACATGAATTATAAACATAAATGTTGTTATATTTGTTTCTTTTTTTCACTTTATCATATAAAATGACAATCCGTAATGACAGTGTACAAATAAAAACCTTGAGAGGATAGTGTAGTGAGTGTCTAGTGTGTGATTTGTGGCTGTGTTGGGGGGAAGTCGGGGTAGCAGCTGTTGAGAGTCCTCAAGGTCCAGAAAGCAGCCCAAGCAGAAGTAGAACATCAGATGAACATGACATCATGTCTGTATTAAGTGTATGTGTGAAGCATAGGATACATGTACATTAAATCAAAATACAACTGCCTGATGTAACCCTGCATTATGAAACCTTATGGCCTGAAGCCCTAAGCAATTGGCAGTTTCTCTGCCTGACAAGTTGACCTCATGAATCCACACCTCCAAGCCAGCAGCCAATCAGGAGCTGAATTCAGGTTTCCTCCGGTGATAGGATGTTTTGTCCAGTTCATACAGCCTCATGCAGAATTAGATCAGTCAGTCTCTTTATGCTCTGTGTGCCTGTGTGTATATCTGGTTTTACACCAGTAACAGAGAAAAGGTCTAAACCGACCTTTGAACTTTGTTGCCCCTTCTCAAATGCTTTTCATTCCGCATATGGCGTGTGTGTGTGTGTGTGTGTGTGTGTGTGTGTGTGTGTGTGTGTGTGTGTGTGTGTGTGTGTGTGCAATGCTCCTGCAAACAAATAGCCACATACTTGTATTTTGTGCAGACCTTTGGTGCATTATTTTCCTTTCAATCTGAGGCAGGTTCTTCCACCAGCATTAAGAAAAGAAGACAGGATCGACTTTAAAACATCTGCAGACAGCTTGAACGTAAACAGTTACTGTAACATACCAATAACAGTTACAATAGCCACTTATGGATTTGATTTTGGAAAGGTTTTTAGATTTATTTAAATCTACAGTATCCCCTGAACTATTGAAATATTTTTAATAAAATGCACCAACCATGCAAAGTAATCTTGTAACAGACTTAAAAAAATGTAAGCCAAAAAATGTTGATCTTGGCATGAGAAAAGTTCCATGTCTGGTCTGCCTGTTTATTGCAAAAAGGAAAGATATCACACCCTCTAGTGGTGGATGTGTGTTATTACAACTTGTTGTAGCACTTTCTCCATACAAACTAGACTTTAATGTCCAAAAAAGTTTGTTGATCAACCAACGTTAGCACATTAAGTCAGTGAGACCATTTGGAAAAAAAAAGAAGTCCTTTATTGATGCTTGAAAAGTTTGCTTAACAATTGTCCAAACACCCAGATTCATAACATCAGAAACATTTGAGAGAGAGAGAGAGAGAGAGAGAGAGAGAGAGAGAGAGAGAGAGAGAGAGAGAGAGAGAGAGAGAGAGAGAGAGAGCATTTTGGCAGAAAAGCACATTGCACTTTGATTGTTTGCACCATATAATTATCTGACTTATCCGTTAACAACATCAAGATAGACTTTACAAATAAATAAAGACATAAAAAGTGAAGTCAACACTTAAAATAGGAAATTAATAAATGAAGTAAGACGATGGTAAATTGTTTGTAACATAATCATCCTAAAGAAAATCCACGAGGGTTATCATTATTACATCAGTAACTTGCATTGCAACCCGCACAGACACATTGTCAACTAAATGGAGGTTTTATCCCAGTGATGCAACAAAAAAGAGATAAAAAGGCTGTTTAAAAACAGCTCTAAAAGACCTCTGCTTGATGAGTGGAGTAATACTATTGCAACACAAAATAAAGCACCAAGAAGCAGATAGATATTTCAGAAAAATTGCACAAAAAAATGCTAGTTGATAAGCACAAGGTGGATCAACCTCAGCTTTAATAATTGGAGTTAACACCTTGACATGCCATTTACGCCAACATTAGAGCCATCCAACAGTCACTTGTTTATGGAGTAATGCCAGATCATATACTGTATGTGATCTTAACAAGTGCAAGAGATATTATCCTTTAGTCTAAAATCTATGTAAACACACACTTCTGAAAACATCCTGATACTTAAGAGACAGATTATTAGAGTAACCCGGAGGAAGTAGAATTGATAATGTTACAAAAAGAAATCAAACATAATCAGATGTTCACATCTAATGTCTGGGACTAAATGTGAAATATGAAAACACAGTCACAGAGCAGAAGTATGTCACATGAGATCAATGTTTTCAGTGAATCTATACATGACTATTGTGTTTAACCCATTTAGACTTAAGGACCCCTAAAAAAACGCCCTCGAAAACCTAAGTAACCTTTGAAATCAACCTCCCAGAACCTGAGGGTTTTCAGAAAATCTGCACAGAATTTCAATGTTTACTAAAATCTTTGTCTCTGTATCAGATAGAGACCTTCAAAATAAAACATTTGAGAGCTTAAACCTATTGGCTTTAACTGTAAATTAAAATTTCCTTTGCACTCATGTTCATTGCCTTATGCGACGTAAACGTCTCATCAGGTCTTAAAGGTAGAAGCACGTCTGCGTCTCATCAGGTCTAAATGGGTTAAGAAAAAAACCATTTTGAAATGCATTAATTATTCAGATGCAAACATTCAATGTGTTAAACTAACATATTTCCTGAATAAAGTCGAGCACTTGAACAGTCACATACATTCCTTAAAACTATGAGGTACCTCAGATTTTAATCTGTTCAAAAAGTCACAAAAATGTTGAGACAGGTCAGTCTAGCTTTTCTGTAATACGTAACTCTATCTCTTAAAGTACGGAGGTAAGACATGCAGAAATGGGAGGAAAAAAATGAACAGACTGACAGATAAAGCAAAACTGGAAAAGAGAAATTAAAGAGAAAAATGTGTTTTGAGAATTGAGTGTGAAATTGTTAAGATATATGTACAAGTATTAAAACACATTGTTTTACAAAACACACTCAATTTCACCATCCCTTGTTTATTTTCCAGTAAAAATCCACTAAATCCTCTTGTATCAAACACCTTCTAACATGTTTTAAAAAAACAAAGTCCAGTTTGAATGATACTGAGCATGTGAGTGATGTGACACAGAGTGGATTGAAATAAAGTCTGGAAACACTTGCTCTTCTCAGGGTCTCGCTGTCTGAACTCCTGACCTTTGACGTACATCCAGCACCGTCTGTTCGTATTAGAGTTCGTCCTTGTAGGCAGCTGAAAGCATCTCGGGTGGAGCAGCCCCTTTCAGGGTCTTGTGGGAACCCCTCCAATCTGTGCGTACGGAGTCGTCGTCCCACAGAGTCGACGTCTCTGTGTCACTGACCCACTCTTTGTCACCGGCGAAGTGACAAGGCTGAACTAGAAGGGGGCGTGTACTGAAGGCTTGTAAGTTTCTGTTGGGGAAATGGGACTTGTAGTCCTCACTGCAGAGAGAGAAACAGATTGTATTGGTTTAATACTAATAATGTTTAAAATGGCACCATACACATTTAAATAACAGAATTAAATCAGAATAAGAGATTATATTTTCCAATCATTTGATTAATAATTCCTGTACTTAAAATATATGCCAATTTAACAAGAGATGGAGACAGAGGGAGAGTTTCAAACTCAACTTAGTAACTCTCAGCATGAAGGGCAACAGCAGGACCAACGCGGTAAACCACTGGGATTCTTAGCAAACTAGTCAAGCATATCGAATTAGACTCACAGATGTGAGAGAGAAAGAGAAAAGAAAAAGTGGGTTGGCTATAAGCCAGTTTTCCACACATGATGGGTCACACAGACACTGCCAAGCCTTCTGGTTTGCAGGCCTTAGCAAGCCAAGGTGCATTTCATCACAGTCGTATGGGTCCCAGTAACTCTGATCAGAACTGTGGGGCTGTGAGAAAATCTTTTTGGTGAGGGCTCATTTGAAAGGTAAAGGGTAAGAAATCAGTTCAGACTTAGATACAGCCTTACATATGAGCAACGGGGGAAGGCCTAAGAAGGAATTCATTTGGGAAGATAAAGAAAAGCAGTTCAACTTTTCAGACCACAAAGAAGACATAAATGTTGTTGCTATTTTGAGAAACTTGGCTGGACGGTGGACCACTTGTGAAGTATAACACAAAAGAGAGAGAAGTGTCCAAAGCCATGCTAGCGTCTCTGTCAAAGTCTAATGCTCACACAGGAATGCTAAAACATCACAATGACAATGCTAGAAAGTAAACAAAAGGGTACAACCATGCTAGCTGCTCTGTGAGGCGGATGAAATGCTAAAATAGATGTGCTTATTATTACATACCACAATAACAATGATAGTAAAAGAAGGCAAATGAGCCTAGAGACAATACTGGTTAGCATATTACTAACACAAGCATGAATACATATTACAATGGCAAGGCCAATAAGTTAACATAGCCATACCATTGCCTGTTAGGCTGAGAAAAAACTAGCACGGGCTAACATGTCGCAATTCCAATATGACAAAAGAAAATAAACGAGGGTCTAACGTGCTAGGCGTTCTGTAAGGCTAAGAATTGCTAACAATGGCATGCCACATTCTAATAAAATACAGATGGTACACACCAGTCTTACGCAATGTTAAGAAACCAACAGATTCATGCTAACATGACATATTCACAATGCCTACAATTTGAAGCAGGCATAGTAAGTCTATTGTTCTCTGTATTCATTTAGCGTGTTAAAATACTACGGTTAGCTTTTTTTGGATCCTAAAAGGAACATGAATAACACATTTCATGCCATCCCTCCAATAGTAACTCAATCAGACATTTCTGTTGGCAGTGAACCAACAGTCAGACCAGTCAACATTCCCAATCCTTTAAACCATCATTGTGATATTTTAAATTTGTAGAAGTTCAGCAACAGTCAGTCACAAGCTCATCTGAATCCACTTAAAGCTGTTCAGGTCTGTCTGGCAAACACGCTGTGTGCTAAAAAAAAAAGTTGCCCATAATCCAGAGAATCACTCCCAGAACAGACAACGCCACAAAATCTGTTAAACAGAAAATAACGCTCTTTAGAAAGATTTAAGAGCTATTTTGGAATGTGGTCTTCTTTTTTAACTCACAATCTTAACATATTTTACAGCCAGGAATAGATATTATCACCAAACTGACCTTCTTTTCATAGAAACTATAAAAAAAGAAGTAAACCTCAGACTTTCCTTCAGCTCTTTAATCTACTTATCCACAAAAGCAGTCTAAATATACCAGCAAAAGCATGTATACAAGTTTATGCAACTATAGGGAGGAATGCTTTAGCAAATTACGAGGTCGTCATTTTTAGCCTCAAAGGTCTCACAGCAGAATAGGTTGTAGAGGTCTGAGAAGTCAGAGACATAATGGAAATGATTGAAAAGACAGAATGTATGAGAAAAGAATGCTTGTATTGGTGCAACAAATAAAGCAATGAGCTTTATTCAAACTTACTTTGGATGCTTGTCGTACATGATGGGGAGGAATTCATCAACAGGCAGCATCTTGGACAGAGGCTCAGCATTGAGCAGTTTTTGGGCTCCCTGCAGGGAGATGGCGTAGGAAAGAGTCCAATACGAGTAGTCAGCCATCACCAGGTTTCGAACATTCTCGACAGCTTCCTCCTTTCCAGGATTCACCAGCTTCCTACCCAAGTATCTGCAGCATTACAAAACCATAATAAGCAGGGAGAAAAAGAGGATTAGGAGGTACAATAGAGTGGCAAACACCTGAAACCTCTGAGTGCTGAAAACTGGTGCATTGTTGCTGTTCTTTTGTGGCCAGATGTGTTGGAATTTTTTCTTTGCAGGATCACTTATTTGCAGCATTTGTTGAACATGTGTCTAAAAGAGCTACAGTAACCACAAAATGGAAAACAAAGATGCTGGTACATTTCCCATCTTCCTGCAGACACACACTTTTGAATGCTTTCATCTTGTGTCCAAGCTCAACTCAACTCAACTCAAGTTTATTTATAAAGCGTTTTAAAACGGCCACAGCCGACACAAAGTGCTGTACATAAGCAGCCAACACAACACAGGGCATAAAACAATGGATAAAATAAATAAAATAAGCAAAATGCATACAATAAAACAACAGTCAAACACTAAAAAGAGCAGAGCCTCATGCAGTGTTAAAAGCCAGGGAATAAAAATGAGTTTTAAGGTGATTCTTAAAAATGGACAGTGAAGAGGCTTGTCTGATGTGCAGTGGCAGCACGTTCCATAAATTTGGAGCCGCAACAGAGAAAGCCCTATCCCCTCTGAGCTTCCGTTTTGACCTCGGCACCTCGAGGAGCAGCAGGTCAGCTGACCTGAGGCACCGAGAAGGGGTGTAAGGGTGGAGCAGCTCAGAGAGGTAAGGTGGGGCGAGACCATTTAAAGATTTAAAAACAAATAAAAGAATCTTAAAATGGACTCTAAAATGCACGGGTAGCCAATGGAGGGAAGCCAGGGTGGGAGTTATGTGCTCCCTTTTACGTGCTCCAGTTAGGAGACGAGCGGCTGCATTTTGCACCAACTGGAGGCGGGCAAGGGAGGACTGGCTGCCCCCAAAATAAAGTGCATTACAGTAATCCAGCCGAGATGTAATGAAGGCATGGATTACTGTTTCAAGGTGTTGTTTGGTGAGGAAGGGCTTCACTTTTGCCAGCTGCCTAATGTGGAAAAAACTCGAAAAAAGCTCTATGATTCTGTTTATTTATCTATCTGCTAAATAAGCTATTGTTTCTGTTAAAAAAAAAGTTGTATTTGTCTTTTAGAAACCGTAGCAACAGAAAATAAACAAAAGACTAATGTGCATTCCTGCTCATGAACTTCTGACCCTGTTCTTCACATATACACTACATATATAACATCAGAACTTAACCTTACCTTAGCTTTCCCTTTTTAACCCTTCTATAACAAGAACTGCCACCATAAGACATGTCAATCTCACATTATGTCCCAGTCCAGCTCCACCTGCTCCACCTCCTCCATCAATCTGAGGACTCGTCGTTTGAAGTTGGCCTGGAAGCGAACGTCGTCTTCGAAGACCAGCGCCTTATCCATCTGCAAGTCAACCATCTGAGGAGAAGAGACAAATCTTCTTTTAGAGATGGTTCAGGAATACTGAGCACAAATATCTCAGATTTTGCAATCATGACAAAGTTAAATTCAATTATCATCCCTTTTGTGAACCTAGGTGAAAAGTCTGAAGAAGTTGAGTTAACTTCTAAATATGTGAAAATCTTTGTTTTTTAGAGATTAGTTATCTCCAAGGTCTCATGCATTTTGAAAGTTTAATATTAGATAAATAAATTTAACTGTCCATACAGGTGTTAGCTTAGCCTAATTTAGCTATCCTATGCACAGAAATTGTAAGAAAGAAGCAGCTAGCCTGGCCGGGTGGTCTTTTTTACACTTCAGTATTTGTTCAGATCAAACAAACAGGATGTTACTTGTGAAATAATATGAATGAGATTCTGGAAGTTTGTTGATATTTGAAACTCAACAGCTAGACAAACACACACCTCTCACCAGTGGGAAAGAGAATATCTTCTGCCTATAAGGTAAGCAACTTTAATCACTATCATGACAGCTACAGTATAGTGTAAGGCGTGGACATGAATAAAGAAGAATAGCCGGCAGAGACACAGGTCGGAGAAGAGTTCATACATGTTAGCGGTTGCTAACTCGCTGTACCTGTGTTGTTTGAGGCTTGCTACTGAGCATGTCAGAGTGGATTGAAATAAAGTCTGAAAACACTTGCTCTTCTCAGGGTCTTCCTGTCTGAACTCCTGACCTTTGACATACATCCAGCATCGTCTGTTTGTACTAAAGTTCGTCCCTGTAGGCAGTTGAAAGCATCTCGGGTGGAGCAGCCCCTTCAAAGCCCCCTCAAGACAAAGCTAATGTATGTACAAGCAACAGATTTTGCAGGATATATTCATTGAATTTAACAATTTAACAAGTATACTGTTTTAGAATCACACATCAGCTTTAATTACTCTGTCACACCTATAAAGATGTATGTTCTCACCTCCTTCCAGATAAAGTAGTGGCTGAGGAAGCAGCCCACCTCTCCTTTGGTCAGCGTGCGTCCAGAGAACGGGTCGTAGTAGCCTGGCAGCAGGTCGACACCGAGAATCTTTATGTCACTGCTGTTCAGTGCACTGCATGAACACACAAATACACACAGAGGAGCACATTTTACACTGTCACATGCACCCCGCTCCTCAAAAGCATCTCAGATATGACAGGTAAATATCGTGTTGTCTTTCAGATTATACATAAATGAACGTGCTTGACCATGTGCAACTCTACAATGAATAACTCCACTAGCACTACCTCCAAATTAAAAAAGTCATAGATGTACTCATTCTTCATTTTTCTCAAAATGTAATCAGAAATGTACCATAAACCCACAGTATGATCATGAACCATAAGATTATTGTATATATCCTTACATCTCTTGAGGCAGGTAGCAATAAAAAAAAAGGCAGAGACAGAAGGAGAGAAAGAGGTTCAGCAAAAAGAATAAAGTGAGGCCAGATAAGGAGGAAAAGTCATAAGAGAAATGTAGCCTTGAACAGATTATTTAAGGTCACACATCTTAATAAAGATATTCATCACCAGAGTTGTCCTAATAAATCAGAATCTTATCTAATAACCAAGAACTAGGAATACAAATAAACTATGAGCCGATGCATCATCAGTATACTGCATTTCTGTTCACAGTGTTATGTGTTTATGGTGATCTATTCTCCAATCTATGTTTTGTCAGTATCCACTAGTGTTTTTGTCTTGATTCATACACACACTCTCCATCGAGCCAATTTGGTGTTGTCACAACGTCGGGTCTTTTTTAGAGCGTGCACTCACTTTCCATCCACGGCGTCCACCACCTTGACGTCAATCTCCAGCTCATTCAGAGAGTACAGCATGCGGTCTCTGCGGTCCTTACGTCGCCGCAGATTAATCAGATATATCTGAGGAGAGTGGGAACATTTTATTTTTTTTTCAAATCTGTTAACCACATGTCATCATACCTGTAATGTACATCATTAACTACCATAATGAATAACCAGCTTCAAACTCCACATGTAGAACAAAACAAGTTCAATTCTCTTTTGCTCTCATTGTTTCCCTTCATACTGTGTGACTTCTCAAGTTGAATTAAAAGCAGATGTCAAGACGAAGGAAGATCCAAACAGGCATAAACAAGGATTTTGATTAAAACCACACAACACTAATGGTGGCCATGTTGTTGAAAATGCTGCTCATTCCTGGCATGGATCAGGGGGTAGAAATGAACACACCTGCACTGATTCTAGTCCTGGATCAGGCTCTGCTTAAGTCTCAAGTCTCAGAAACATTATTTGACCATTAAAGCATCTATATAAGTGTAGCCCGGTGGATAATTAAGTCAATAAATCAATACGTTTAAATCAATGTAATATGTATTTTCTAACTTACAACAGGAGTAAATAAAACTAGTTAACAGTTAAAATAAGGTTAATTTAGAGACAGTTAAGATATTTGCGTTTGTAAATAAAGTTTTATGTAACAAAGTGTCGCGAGATAGGACACAAGTTTGGTGTTGTTTTGTTTAATCATCTGATTGGTCAAGAGAGGTAGACTGAGGGTCTATTAGGTGATTGACAGGTGATTGGGAACGGGAGGAGGAGACGAAAAAAAGTGCGAAAGAGGGCACATGTGGATGGCTAGTGATTAGCTTAGTACAGGATTTCTTTTCCATGTCAAGTGAGCCAAACCGTATCTGTAATTGTTAGCACCGCAACACGTTTTCTCAGTAACTCAGAGTTTAGTGAGTGTGCGTGTGTGTTTAGTGTGTTAATTAATTAACGTGGAGCGGAGCCGTCGACCTGGAAGGCCTGAGAGGACTTAAGCTAACAGCGTGCCGCTGCATCCGTCTGGTTTCTCCTTGGTGACGTTTCGACGAGGATTTCTTCGGCGGTCTGTGAGTTGGACTGTGCGTTAAGACGTTGTTTCCAGGACCAGAGAACTGTTTCCCGGACCTGTTTGGTAAGGAAAGGTTTTTCCGGAGATTTTTTGTATGTGATATGGACACATTTTTGTGATTCGGTCGCCCGTCACGGAGGACTTTAATCGGCCGCAACCCACAGCAGCATCCAACAGGCCTGCAACGAGCTTGTGTCTTTGTGTGTGTTGGTGTGCGTGCGTGTGTGTGTGTGTGGGCCCACATAAGAGTTTTAAGTCATCTACTTTAAGACTTACCATTGCATAATTAGTGTTTGTTTTTTTCTCTTTGCTGATATTCTTACATTACACTACAGTTTTTGGAGTTGTTCAGTCTATTTTAATAGATATTTCAGATACATTTATTTGTATGTTTGTGTTTAATACACAGGAAAGCAACAATATATGTGTTTGTGATAAAACCTAAAGTAAACGTTGTTATTATTTGCATTTGAAACGTTGTCTGGGGTCAGTTTATTTTACACAAGTCAGTAAGAAAATAGTGTGTTGAATATCTTACTTCTGTGTTGTTAATACCAAAATTTAAGTTAATTATATTCAGGTAAACCTTCGGGTAGCTACCTTAAACTAAAAACGAACCCTATCACCCCACCATTCTAGTCAGAGTAGTTTCCCTAATCTAAGACAGTTAGAGTGGAGGGGTGCTACATAAAATGGAGGCACCGCTGGGATAATTTATGTTAATATTTGTTACTGACCCAGACAACTAAAGTAGTGATAAAAGAGTCAAACAGAGAACGAATCAAAGCACGTCGTTCAGTTCATAGGATTAAGTTTAAAATTACTTTAAAATCAAGGTTCAACTTATTTTTTCTGTAACTTGCTTAAAAGGAAAAACCCTTAAGTAGGCTTAATTTCCTAGTTTAAGTTTAAAAAATACAACTAGCAGCAAGAGAAGCAATATAGTGTAGTTTACAGACACTGGCACTATGGCACAACTACAGCACTGGTGTAAAGGAGAAGGGATTAACCCCCTACAGGCCATCCTTGTAAAATATGTACCAGAAGATACAGAGATTTATTTCATTGAAGAAACTCTGCAATCCATAAAAGTCCTTGGACGTGTTAAAGTCAGAGGAAGGATGTATGATCCCCAATCTCAAGGTCTGACTGTATTATGTGAATGCAGAGAGACAGTTAACACAAATGCTATACCTTTGGATGTATTGCCAGAAGGCAGCACTTTGCCATGGAGGATTTTTGGACCATCTGAAGAGAGCAGTGTGCCCAATGCTGAACCCCCTAGTGGAGCTGCACAGGAGCCACCACAAGTTCCTGCCTCTCCATTTGAAACGTCCACTCCTGAAGCCATCATAAGAGCAGTTGGAGACATTTTGCAGAAGACATCTAAGTCCAGCACAGACAGTAATTCATACAGGAGGCTGCGAACCTTCTCAGGCGTGACGCCCACACCTCCTGGTGAAGAACAGTTGGATAACTGGATAGAACAAGCTCGACTGATGATAGAAGAATACGACCGCCCAGACAGAGAGAAGAAAATGAGAATGATGGAAAGTGTAAAAGGTCCAGCCTTGGAGATCCTACAAGCTGTTCGATTCAACAATCCAGATGCAACACCTGCAGAATACGTTGATGTGATTGAGAACACTTTTGGCACTCCAGAAACAGGTGAAGAGCTCTACTTTGCTTTCCGAATGCTCAGCCAGCAATCAGGTGAGAAACTTTCTGAATTCTTGAGAAGGATGGAGAGGGTCCTGAACAAAGTTGTACAAAAAGGAGGCTTGCAAGGAGTTTCCATCAACCAAGCACGTTTGGATCAACTCATTAAAGGAGCCACCAAATCGGATATGATGCTTTTAAGTTTAAGGCTAAGAGAGCGAAGAAACAATCCACCTACCTTTGTACAGCTGTTAAATGAAATACGCATTGAAGAAGAATATGAGGCTTCCCGTCGAAGGTTAGCCCCAACCAAACATGTGCATGTTAGGAGTGCAACTCTCCTAACTGATTCTGAAGAGAAAGATCTCAGAACTGAAATCCAAGAACTCAAGTCAAAGGTGAACAAGCTCACCGTTTCGTCCTTTGTGCCATGTCTACCTTCACCTGACACCTTGCACACAGTAGCTGCACCAATGGAAAGCTCAGGAGATAATACAAGTCTTCAAGCTCTAAAGACAGAAGTTGTTAAACTCAGAAAACAAGTGTCAAGCATGCCTATCCAGTCAACTGCAACACCTGAAGAAATGCAACCCCGTAGAGAGACCCCCTTTATGCAGAGCACCCGGAGATCACCAACCCACAAAGACGCCAGTGATTTTTTTTGCTACCGTTGTGGTGAAGATGGCCACATCTCAACTAAATGTACTGCTCCCGAAAACTACCCAAAAGTAATACAGAAACTTATTCAGACTCAAAGAAAGCTAAAAGAGACACAGAGAAACTCTACCACTGCAACCAAAGTGACCCATGCCAGTGTTAAGACAACTGCTGTGAAAATGATGGAAAATGGTCTGCCAGAAGGATTGGTAGGGCCACTGTCGACTGCCTGTGCTAAAGTTAATGGTACTCCCTGCACCGCTCTCCTTGATAGTGGCTCACAAGTGACAATTGTCTTCGACACCTGGTATACAAAACACCTGTCCCATGTACCTTTACATCCTATCAGTGGTTTAGACGTCTGGGGCCTTAGTGAAGAGGAGAGTAGCTATCCTTACGCAGGTTACATCCAGATTTCCTTAGAGCTTCCAGAAAAGACCCCTGGTAAGAGAGCCAAGCCCATCTCCGTTCTCGCGTTGGTGTGCCCAGACCTTCGTTGTTCCAATGAGATCCCTGTCCTGGTTGGCACCAACGTTGAAAGAGTCAGAGCTCTTACTTCCAAGAAAGCAGTTACAAAGTCAGACAACATTCAGTCACTGAGGGTGTGCGTGGCAGAGCCAATCGTCAACCACTTACCTGCCACCCAGCCTCTCACTATCAAACCTGTTGACAGTCCAGTGGCTGAAGTGAAGTGGTCCGGTCCTGGTCCCCTGATTGTTCCTGCTGGCAGTGAGTTCGTAGCTGTTTGTAAAGTTATAGAAAAACAGAACTTGGATGACAGTATCCTTATTACAGAGCGTGCTCCCTCACCTACTCTCCCTCCAAGTGTGTTGGTACAGCCAACTGTTCTGTTTTCAAAGATGATGGATAAGAACAAGTTTCTTGTGCTCTTGAAGAATGAGTCCCTGAAAGTCACCTCCATCCCAAAAGGCACGGTGATTGCTCACTTGCATGTGGCTGATATGGTGACTGAAATCCCCAGCTCAAAGTCAGAGACTCCCCCCAAGATGGAAGAGTCACTGTTTGATTTTGGAGACTCACCTATTACAAGTGAGTGGAAACAACGGCTGCAACAGAGACTCTCTGAGAGGTCCAACGTGTTCTCGACTGAGGAATGGGATGTTGGTTTAGCTAAAGGAGTTGAACATCATATACGTCTAAATGACAGTACCCCATTCAGAGAAAGGTCTCGTCGTGTTACACCTGCTGACCTAGATGACCTCCGACGGCACATCCAGGGCCTTCTGGCAGCAGGGATAATAAAAGAATCTAGAAGCCCCTATGCTTCACCCATTGTCCTGGCTAGAAAGAAAACTGGAAAACTGCGCATGTGTGTGGATTATCGAACACTGAACCGGAGAACAATCCCAGATCAGTACACAGTGCCACGGATTGATGATGCATTGGACTGCCTGACTGGAAGCAAGTGGTTTTCAGTGTTGGACTTGCGCAGTGGTTACTACCAGATTCCTATGGCGGAAGAGGATAAAGAGAAAACCGCCTTCATCTGCCCTCTTGGATTCTATCAATTTGAAAGGATGCCACAAGGAATCACGGGAGCTCCAGCAACTTTTCAAAGACTCATGGAGAAGGCGGTTGGAGATATGCACATGCTGGAGGTCATAGTGTATCTGGACGACCTGATCGTTTTTGGGAAAACCCTGGAAGAGCACGAACAAAGGCTGTTCAAGGTTCTTGACAGACTGGAGGAAGCTGGGTTGAAGCTGTCGATAGACAAATGCCAGTTCTGCCGTCCACAAGTAACATATGTGGGACACATCGTGTCAGAGCATGGGATCGCCACAGACCCAGCCAAAGTTGAAGCAGTAACCCAATGGAAGCAACCCACAGATCTCCATTCTTTGCAGTCTTTCCTGGGGTTCTGTGGGTATTACCGCCGCTTTATAAAGAACTACTCCATCATCGTCAGACCTCTGACAGAGCTTTGCAAGGGTTACCCCCCAACACAGAAGACAAGAACCAACAAAGTATCAGAAAAGACATACTACAAAGTGAATGAGCTCTTTGGTGACAGGTGGGATCAGTCTTGTACAGAGGCTTTCCAAAAGATCATCCAGTGTCTTACAAATGCGCCAGTCTTAGCATTTGCTGACCCATTCAAGTCCTATGTTCTACATATCGATGCCAGTTTTCATGGTTTGGGTGCTGTCCTAAATCAAGAACACCCTGAGGGGTTGAGGCCAGTTGCTTTTGCAAGCCGGAAACTCAGTTCATCTGAAAAGAACTACCCTGTGCACCAACTTGAATTCCTGGCACTCAAGTGGGCTGTGGTCGACAAATTTCACGATTATTTGTACGGAGCACAGTTTCTTGTTAGAACAGATAACAACCCCCTTACGTATATCCTCACCACAGCTAAGCTCAATGCAACTGGGCATCGTTGGCTTGCTGCCCTCTCGACATACAACTTTTCCCTTCAGTATCGACCCGGTAGCAGCAACATTGATGCTGATTCACTGTCACGCAACCCCTGTTCAACTGAGGACACTGAATGGCAAAACTTGCCCCCTGAGAGTGTCAAAGCCCTCTGCAGGCAAGTCAGAGTAAAGTCAGCTGAAGAGTTCCCTAACTGTGCTGAACATTTAGGTATTTCCCCTGACGCCATTCCTGAGTGTTATGTTTTGCCCACACGTCTGGACTTTGGTTGTTTGAGCCAAATAACCCAGAAAGACTTGGTTAAAGCTCAAAACAGTGACCCAGTTATTGGTCCAGTAAAGAAAGCGGTCAAAGATGGTCACCAGTTCCACTCTGTCAAGGGTGAGGATTTGAAAGTAATGTTACTTCGAAGGGAAATCAACAAACTACAGTTAGTTGAGGAACTGCTTTGCAGAGTGACAAAGAGACCTCCTGGCACGGAAGTGTGTCAGCTCGTTTTACCCGCAGAGTACATTCGCATAGTTCTCCAGTCTCTCCATGATGAGTCGGGGCACCTGGGAGTAGAAAAAACAACTGAACTCATACGAGACAGATTCTACTGGCCTAAGATGAGTGTTGAGATTGAAAACTATGTAAAAACCTGTGGCAGATGCATCGCACGCAAGGCACAACCACAAAGAGCTGCACCTTTAAATCAGATTACCAGTAAAGGGCCTCTTGATCTTGTGTGTATTGATTTTCTATCCCTTGAACCAGACTCCCAGGGAATAGCAAATGTCCTTGTTGTCACCGATCATTTTACCAGATATGCCCAAGCTTTCCCTGCAAGAGACCAGAAAGCCACAACGGTAGCCAAGATTCTCTGTGAGCGCTACTTTGTGCACTATGGACTCCCTGCACGGATCCATTCGGATCAGGGGCGGGATTTTGAAAGTAAGCTGATTCAAGACCTTCTGAGAATGTTGGGGATCCGTAAGTCCAGAACATCGCCTTATCATCCGCAAGGAGACCCACAACCGGAAAGGTTCAATCGTACCCTTCTATCCATGCTTGGAACTCTGGATCCAAAGCAGAAGCAGAAGTGGAGCCAGAAAATCAGTCAGTTGGTACACGCCTACAATTGTACCAAAAACGATGCCACTGGATACTCACCTTATCTGCTGATGTTCGGGCGAGAAGCTCGTCTGCCTGTGGATATCTGTTTTGGAGTGTCCAGGGAGAGTGACAAGATTGTGACTTACCAGCAGTATGTTACCCAGCTAAAAGACGGTCTTCACCAAGCTTACCAACTGGCTACTGAGGCTGCTGATAAAAATCACAAGAAAAACAAAAGAGCACATGACAAGCTTGTGAAGGAACAGGTTTTGGAGGAAGGAGACAGAGTGCTGCTGAGAAACTTCGGTGTTACTGGAAAACATAAATTGAAGGATAAATGGAGATCGATGCCATACATTGTTGTTGGGAGAATGCCGAACCTTCCGGTCTACCAGGTTAAACCTGAAGGAGGAAACAGTGTTGTGAAAACAGTACACCGCAATCATCTGCTACCTATCGGGTATCTGGTGAGACTGCAGTCAGACCAAGAGGAGCCTGAACAGCCACAGAGACCTGTGACAAGAGCATGCAGACAGATTTCAAACCTGACACAGACTGCTAAAAATGACTATGATCCATCTTCATCTGAGTCTGACTATGAGGATGAAGACCCACCAAGACAACTACCAGTTGATTGGAGAGATATTTTGTTGCGGCCAGAGTTTGTCGCAAGGCAACAAAGTCAAGCTACACATGGAGTTCAAGATGCTCCAGAACTCAGAAATCTGCCTGAAGTTGACTTACCGGTTGAAGATATTGAAGACCAGAATGATGATTTGCCCCCCACCGATGTTTCAGATACAGACAGAGCTTCAGAAGGGGGAGCAGACCTTAACGAGGATAACGTGGTTGAAGAGGATGAATTTCAAGCTGAGCGCTCAAGGAGAGTGCCGAAACCAGTGGTTCGGTTGACCTATGATGAGTTGGGAAAATCATCAGATTATCCATTGACTGTCCTGAGTCGTGGTGTGCTCGTGGGAAGCGGCACCTACAGAGATTCAAAATGTCGACCTTGCCAAACTGCCTGGTGTCACCCCATGGCATTATGCCACTTTTGTTTTAGTTTATGTCCCATTAGTCAGTACAAAGCAGTTCAGGTGTTCTAAACTTTTAGGTTTGATGGGGACATCAAAACGTTCTAGACGGGGGAGGATGTAGCCCGGTGGATAATTAAGTCAATAAATCAATACGTTTAAATCAATGTAATATGTATTTTCTAACTTACAACAGGAGTAAATAAAACTAGTTAACAGTTAAAATAAGGTTAATTTAGAGACAGTTAAGATATTTGCGTTTGTAAATAAAGTTTTATGTAACAAAGTGTCGCGAGATAGGACACAAGTTTGGTGTTGTTTTGTTTAATCATCTGATTGGTCAAGAGAGGTAGACTGAGGGTCTATTAGGTGATTGACAGGTGATTGGGAACGGGAGGAGGAGACGAAAAAAAGTGCGAAAGAGGGCACATGTGGATGGCTAGTGATTAGCTTAGTACAGGATTTCTTTTCCATGTCAAGTGAGCCAAACCGTATCTGTAATTGTTAGCACCGCAACACGTTTTCTCAGTAACTCAGAGTTTAGTGAGTGTGCGTGTGTGTTTAGTGTGTTAATTAATTAACGTGGAGCGGAGCCGTCGACCTGGAAGGCCTGAGAGGACTTAAGCTAACAGCGTGCCGCTGCATCCGTCTGGTTTCTCCTTGGTGACGTTTCGACGAGGATTTCTTCGGCGGTCTGTGAGTTGGACTGTGCGTTAAGACGTTGTTTCCAGGACCAGAGAACTGTTTCCCGGACCTGTTTGGTAAGGAAAGGTTTTTCCGGAGATTTTTTGTATGTGATATGGACACATTTTTGTGATTCGGTCGCCCGTCACGGAGGACTTTAATCGGCCGCAACCCACAGCAGCATCCAACAGGCCTGCAACGAGCTTGTGTCTTTGTGTGTGTTGGTGTGCGTGCGTGTGTGTGTGTGTGGGCCCACATAAGAGTTTTAAGTCATCTACTTTAAGACTTACCATTGCATAATTAGTGTTTGTTTTTTTCTCTTTGCTGATATTCTTACATTACACTACAGTTTTTGGAGTTGTTCAGTCTATTTTAATAGATATTTCAGATACATTTATTTGTATGTTTGTGTTTAATACACAGGAAAGCAACAATATATGTGTTTGTGATAAAACCTAAAGTAAACGTTGTTATTATTTGCATTTGAAACGTTGTCTGGGGTCAGTTTATTTTACACAAGTCAGTAAGAAAATAGTGTGTTGAATATCTTACTTCTGTGTTGTTAATACCAAAATTTAAGTTAATTATATTCAGGTAAACCTTCGGGTAGCTACCTTAAACTAAAAACGAACCCTATCACCCCACCATTCTAGTCAGAGTAGTTTCCCTAATCTAAGACAGTTAGAGTGGAGGGGTGCTACATAAGTTTACTACTTGAAGTGAAAAACTCTTTGTCTCTGGTGATAAAACATTGAACGATGTGACCTGCCTACACAAAAGCTGTTTAAATAATTCAGTCCCCCAATAAACACTATATCCATATTATGAAATAATGATGTCCCTAAACAAAACTGTATCCATACCAGAAAAAAAAACCTTGCCTCTTACCTCATCAAAGCCCATGAGGTCTCTCTGTTTGGGGAACATGTGGACAAAGCGTGAGGGATGCATTTGAGGACCATCAACTAACAAAGAAGGAAGACAACAAATTTAAAATGTAAACATTACAAGAAAAACCTGCACAGACATGGTTGATTTTACATACTGTTCAACCTGTGTTTCATCGTTTGTCAGTATTAAGCTTGATCAATAATGCAAAATAGTGAAAAAGGGTGCTCTTACTTAATGAATCGAGATGAACATGGACAAAGTTGAGGCGATCATCCTCCAGGGTGTGATGAGGTTTTGCCGGGACGTTAAGGTAGCCATATCGCTCCTTGTTAGACAGGTACATCTGTATCTCTGAGCATCAAAATTGAATCAATTCAGAACAAAATCAAAGGAATATTTAATTTTCCCGACATCTTTTAAGGCGGTTTCATAAGAAAACAGAATAAAAAACGAGTGCTTCCTAACCTGCAGCCCGGCAGGAGAAGGCGAACACGATGATGTCATCATAAGGCCACGAGTAGTCACTGTGAGGAGGGAAGAAGGCCAGATTCTTCATGCCTTCCTTCCTTAAATCCAGCAGCATGGTGGAGTGGACCATGGGGACGGGGAAGCAGCCCAGTCTGTGGCGATGTCTAGTGGGAAAATACTCTGCTGTTCGACGATAATATCCCTGAGAGAAAGAGAACGATGGATTTTGATGAACAGCAACAATGTAAGCATGCAGAAACATATAAAAGTGTGTTCACACTCACCTGAGGAGTGATACCACACCAGTAGTTGGAGTACGCTCCCTGAGAGTCGAGCATGGGAGCGATGACAGACTTGTTCTCTGCTATCAGCAGGTTGAGTGTCTCTGGGTTGGTGAGAATATTGTCTGTGTCAGCGTACTGAAACGGAGTCACAGAGGAAACAAAAGGAAGGAGAGAAGAAGAAAAAAGGCTGTCATGCTTCTGTGAACAATCGATGCCAAAACTTGTTCTTGGATGAAACAAGAGCAGCGGAAAGGGAACACATTTCATCAGATAAATCAAAAGAAGAGACCGATATGAATCTTACACCGCTGTCACAACATAGATTATCTCAACACTTACCAGAATGTAATCGGCCCAGCGTTTTCTGGCAAAGTTGAGAGCTGCCTGTTTCAGCTTCATCACATACTCGTATCTGGTGTTCGGCCAGTGTTTGGGACCCAACTCTCCTGCATACGACCTACAAAAGAGAGAACAAACTATCACTGTTTGTTGTTGTACCAATTTGCACTCTAGCTTTCTGTAATACATGAATGCAAGAAAGAATGATCTAAAACAAAGATTTTCTTTGGATGTGGGATCATTTTTGTTATCTTTATTTAACCAGGTTGGTCCCATTGAAATTAAAAACGTCTTTTCCAAGGGAGACCTGGCCAAGACAGAGACACAAAGTACCATTTTACAAAACACTCAAATTTGCATTAAGAGAGAACCATCTGGGAGTCAAATCTGGGAGTCAGTAGTTCAAGCAGTGGAAGTGTAAAACATCGACATCCTATAGAATCTGCTTCCAAGTCTTTCATATTAGATTGAAAAACATGTAAGGACACCAGCTCCTCGAGTTTAAAGTCATTCTACCCAAAAGCCCTTTTCCGTATTTCTGTCAGATCACCTAAAGAAATTGCTTAAATTTCAGCTCAATTGATAGCTTATACACATGTATGTCTGAAGGAAGTTAATCATAAGGACAAGCAGAGGCATCATTCCTAATAATGCAGAGTACCACACACTGTAGATTCTGTATTTCCATTGCATCAGACAAAAAAAAGTGAGCAAAAAGTGCTTTCAGTGCTTTTGTTTGCACATGTATTTGTTGACCACAGGTTGATAAATTCAAATCATGACCAACAGAATGACACTTTGTTGAATTTGATCAAGTTAAATAAAGTCCACACATTTCAATCTTGTCCTCAAATTCAATGCACCTGATCAAGTGTGCCAGCAGTCATTTTTATTTTATTTTACCAGACTTTTTGTAAAGATTTCTTTTGGGGCTTTTGTGCCTTTATTGTAGAGATAGGAAAGTGGACAAAGTCAGAAATCAGGGAGAGGGACAGCCGGGAACAACTTGCAGGAAAGGAGCTACAGGTCGGACCCGAACCTGGGCCACCTGCCCGAAGGACCACAGCCCCCACACGCGCACTGATCACCCAACCATTGGCGCCCCTAACCAGACATTTTAACTGGAAATTTCACATTGAGTTACAAAATCTATTTTAAAAAGGAGTCCTGTCCAAGACAGCAGCATTAAGTTTCACACAAAGAACAAACAGAAGACAATAAGAAGCAGAACATTTCATCAGACAACACATTTCCAGCTTTCAGCATTAAAGCATGAACATTAACTGATCTAATGGTCCTGGTTTTAAAACGATGCCTTTTTCTCTCTTAGACAAGTACTGAGAACACATTTCAAAACATTCATATATTTGGACTCACGTGGGGTTGTCCATCGGTCTCCACTCGACATAATGGTAAAACTTCTGCATGACAGTGAGCCACTCTTTCAGAATGGCTGTGGTGTTGTCCGTGTTGTGATCCGTGGCCGCCCTGAGCAGCACAGAGAGAGCAGAGTGTCAAATAAATACTCAACACCAACCACTGTGTTTCGAAGGAGGGGAAATTAGTGCACATGATGTTCATTGTGACTACTAGCTGAGAACGATTTCTTACACAGAGTAGATGGTCAAAATTTAGTTGAGGATCCCTTTATTAGAAAGGCACTACTCGTTAGAGGGCTATTTTCAGTTTCTTTCAATCAGGATGACGCACTGGCTCTTCTGTGAAAACTGAGTAACTGTAAGCAATCTTTAAGACTGTAATTTAACACTGAAATGGCCTTTAACATCAGGGAGCCAGAACTTCTACTCCTGTAAATATGACTTGGTGAAAAGCAGGGTTGGCAAACTTAACTCAACTTAACCTCTCTTACTATAGGAGGCCATTTCGGTCCTGAGAGTAAATCAATACGTACACTCGCACTGGATTAATGGGATCATGTATTTCTATTATCAGGTTATTCATGTGATGCAGTAATTGAAAGGTGACACTCTAGTTTCAATTTTGCAATTGAACTCCAGACAACTTAGTTTAATGTAATCAAGATATTCTGTTTAGAAATGTCATAAAGTGCAACAGGATATTTCTTTCTTCAATATCCTGCATACACATTGCTATGAAAACGCCACCTATACTGAACCATTGTTACCTTCCTGCACAAAATGTTTAACGTGTCTTCATCTTTATGCACAATGAATCAGTCTTACCTGATTGTCAAGCTCTACTGTGCACAATCAGGACACCGTGCAACAGTTAATATTTACTTTAAGATGCAAGTTCATCAAGTTAAACAAGCAGAACAGATTTTAAATTACATCTGGGTTGGTTGATGGCACATAAACTGCATGCAAGTACACAGCAGAGGCATGCAGAGAAAACCCTAAGAGGACATCTCTCTGTTTGTGTATTTTAACAGTTAGTGTAAAGCAGATTTTATTAAAGTTGTGTCTGAGGAAGTTAATTAGTCAGAAGAATCTCCACAGAACGTAAAATGTCATGATATCCACAGTAGGAAATGAAATATTAAGCAGCCTGCAGTGAGAGGCGCAGAGAGAACAGGGGAGGGGTAGGACGTTGCTGCTTTCACAAACTCATTGAAATGCCATTGACCTTTTGAACGGCTGCTATAGTGGGATACAAAAGGAGAGCCCTCTCTACAAACAGGCTGACAGAGCATGCAGAGTCCATGCAGGAAACCCACCACACAGAGATGCGGTCTTTGGGGTAGTTGAGTCTCTCCAGAGCTCCGAGGTAGTACGGCAGGGAGTGAGCATTGTTTCGGGCTATTATCGCGACAACCACGGTCGGAGGCTGCATTTTCGACTCCTCCGGATACTTTTCCTCCGAGAAGTAACAGTCAGACTGTGAAACAAAAGCCCAGAGAGCTAAAAAGTGAAGAAACATGGTGGAAGCTGTGAGGATAAGAATCCACAGCTTCAGCACGCAGGACGCGTCAGCAGTCCCAGAAAAAAAGGGCTTTCCCAAAAAACTTCAACCTCCTAGTTATGAGACAAGCTACTCGTTTTTTCCATCAAGAAATCCAAACCAAGTTACGAAGAGGGGTTAAATTACAAGTTCCGCATTGCGTCTATTTCACAAGGAAAGTCTGACAACGTTAAATCCAAAGATTAGATGAAGGCGTGATTTGGCCTGATACTAGTTCTGAGTAAATCTCTGTAACGTTGACATGGTGGGGAAGCTATGACGTGTAGCACCAAACATCCTGTCAGGGGGGGGGGGGGAGAATAAATCACTGCTTAAAACCAAAATAGAAGAATTCAAAGCATTAATGTGTGAAACAGGGAGAGACATACTGTAAAGTCTTATTCAGAAACTGAGAACTTTTATTACTTTCATACATTTAATCATAATCTGTAAATCAACCAGAACAAAATGAGGAGATTAGCATTATTTTGTATCCAGGCTAATATATTTCATGTTATTAAAAAGGCCTACTTAAAACAGAAAAGATTATTTAAAAAAAAAAAGTTGCACCAAAAAAACGCACGAGCAGCCTACATGTTGGTGATGGTGTTTATTTTGCAGCAATTTCACAGATTGACCAGCAGAGGGAGGGTTGCTCTAAGGAAAGGCCCACCACTCAACCTGACTGTGTGATTAATGTGGTTTTCTTTAGTTAATAGTGGGAAATAACTGATTTTGTCAAGTTTGGATATGTTCCCTGTTGGTGTTTTCTTGTACTCTACATCAGGGTTTTATTCTCTTCATTGATTTGCCAACAATAGTTACTTCAAATTTGGAAAGGACCATTTCACACGACAACATCAAACTAAAAAAATGATGCATTATTGCACATAAAAGAGGGGGGGGGGGGCATCTGCATTGATCCTTATAATACTTTTGCGCCCTACTGATGTAGCCTTAACTGTGTTGTGTTCCTACATTTGCTCTAAGAAATGATTTTCCACCACATAATAACAATAATTGTTTTACGGCCTGCTATGTTTTAAGCAACACTGAGCTCAAAAAAAAAAAAGGATGCATCATGCTGTTGCTCCTTGATAACATCACACACACTCTCTGGAGCACCTAAAAGTGTGAAGCAACTTTTATAAATTATTAAAAATAAAAGACAATTTGAAACTGTATCTGCCATTAAGTAAGATAACGGGATATAAGTCTATGTTACTGCGTGTAAAGTGCCACAAATAATGATTTTAAAGTAATACACATTAGATGCTTGATCAGATAAATGAAGAACCCACAATGACCAATGCGCTTGATGCGAGGGCCCCTAACGGGACATGGGTGGAAACATTTTTAAATATTTGTTTCTGATGCACACCAGAAAGTACCTGGTGCTCACGAGAACGTTTCATGTGTGCGTGAGAATATGCACATGCAATATTTTTCGATGAGCACCAGAAAGTATGTTGTGCGCACGCAATACCTTCTCATGCTCACAGGATAGTTTCTGTTTCCTCGTGAGCCATGATAGTTTTGTCGTGGACACGTGAAAGTATCTGGTGCACGCCAGAAAAAGAACAAAAATTCTGCCTTTGTCCTCTTAGGGGTTCCGTAGGCTTTACATTCAACCTAACTGAATCAATGGCGTCAAGGCAGTTCATAACAGCAACACTGTATGGTTCCAGGTATTGAGCCAAGAGGCCCTTCAAATTTTAAATACAACTTGTAATTTCCCATTTTCCATTTGCACTCTGGCTTTATTTATTACAGCTCTATAGCCTCAGGAGGTTTTAGAGTTTGGCGCTCTCAGACTCCATTGTTAAGCAAGAAGTCATAAAACAGAGTAGTACCTCAGTTAATAAAAGGGCAAAAGATGCTTCTTTTATTCGTTGCATGTCACTGAGTAGGCATTAGACAACTCATACCTAAGTGGAGGACAGAGATTCACACATTCTGGAGTTGGAGTTTAGGAGTGGGGTGAGTTTCAAACAGACAGACCAGAGGAATAATGTGTGGTGTGTTAGGTCACTAACCCAACAAAGCAAGGAGTAAATCAGTCTATTAAGATAGCTTCCATGTATGATATTTGTCATTCCCAGGGTCAACAACTTTTTCTCATTTATCAGTCTTCTCCTAATAATCTCATACTTCAGCCTCCACTTCCCATTGTGTTCCTCAACATGATCAACACAAGTGTTCACTTCAGGGTTTCCTGCAGGGACCACCTTGAACCTCCTAAATGACCCCTGGTGGTTGCTGGGGCCCAGTTTGAGAAACTCCTCTGACAGCTGTTGTCAAGACTGTTTTCAAAAGCAGTAAAGCACACTAAGATCCTAGTCCATCATTTGTCAAAATCCACTTCGTTTAAACATCCACTTGGTTGTCAAAAAAGATCCTTTAGCAGACAACATCCCTCTGTTCAGAATCTGTGAAGAAATAAGCCGAACTAATACGCCCATTTGAACACATCACACACATTATTACTGAATTGAATGTCTAAATTAAAGGAACAATGCAAAGTGTACCATGTTAAGCATGTCCAGCATTCCTGCTGTGCATAATAATACACACATCTTTGAAGAAATCTTACTCAAGTCAGAAGGCAAACTATTTATCGAGAGGGAGCACAAAGAGAAATAAAGAGAAACAGAGTAGGACCTTGAATACTTCCTTGAGGAACGCCATATTCAATGTCAAATGTCAAAACTGAATCATCTAGACTAATAAAGAATTTTCGGTGTCACAAAATTAATCCAAACAAGTCCTGTACTGAGACCCCATCTATTCTTGAATCATTTTTAGTTGAGAGCTGAATAAATTTAAGCCTGTATTGAATTTAGTGATGCTAATATTTTAGTACTAGTGCTCATGCTGCTGTGCTTTAAAGTGACATTTCGAGATCAGAAGTTTCAGGTCAGGACAGAGGCTGTAAGCAAAAAGAGGAGTGACTGGAGCGGGAAAAAGAGAATGAGGCTGATAGAAAGAGAGGCATAAACGTTGGTGGAAAATAATAAGCCAAGTGGCATATAATGAATTTTGACTCTTTTGGTGGCCTGTGTGAATAAACCAAGGGAGTCTTAGTTGACAATAGCAGAGTTGGGTTAAAGGGGGCCGTTTGTGTGGACAGGTCAGGGGTGTTGAGGGTCAAATCTCTCCTATTCATGACACCCCAAGTGTTGCCACACTCACACACAAATGCACACACGCATACACGTATGTCAGGGCCACTTTCCCAGCGTTTGCGGCTGTGGCAGATCTGGGAGAGTTCAACCTCGGGTGCGCTAACTTTTCACAGCGAGGTCAAGGGTGGAGATGGCGTTTGTGTGAGGGGGTGTGTGAAAAAAGGACAGAGGGAGCTGGAGAGAATAACAAAGAAAAAAACTGTATTGTTTTGACCAGATTGTTGGAGAGAGAGTGAGAGAAGTCGATAAACTGCACTTTTTGAAGCTTGTACTCGTGGTTTGGCTTTGCCTAAATGTTTTTTTAACCCAAGTAATACTCAAATACATATATTTTGTCATTTAACTGGTTTCTACCCATGCAGATTTGCTGTTATTTGCAGGTTTAAAAATGTTTAAGACTGAAGATAAATCCTTTATATGTGAAAACCTACTTGACTATCAATCTGATTCTGAAGTTGCTTTGATTTTCTGAGATCTCTACCTCCTCTGAAACCCAAGGAGGTCAATGGAATTCAGTTTATAGGACTAGTTACACACAATAGAATATTTTCTGCACTTACCCTGCATGATCCACTGAGTTTTGTGAAACAAAGTAGTGAAATTAATCCGAACTGTACTTTGCTAATGCTGTTAAATTTCATTTACCTCCATGCTTTGTGATTGGGTGTCAGAAAACTAAGTGACACACATCTCAGAATTGTAGTGAACTTATCTATACCACTGAATATAAGTGGACAAATTGTGAGTACACATGCACAACATTCTGTTTTACAGTAATTGCTGATATTTCTAAGATTTCTGCCTTCTTCTAAATCAGTTGTAGTGAATGGAAACATGCCATGGCCCCCATAACACACAATAAATTAAGAAAATAGAAAAGACGCAGGTCTTTTTTATGCTCTTATCTGAGCTAATCCTTAGTCCTTGTTGATAAAATGATTTTAAAAATAATTTTGGCTGTTTTTTTTTCATTTCTGGGAGCAACTTGGTAAACTTTAATTCCCTTTCCTCCATTACACTTTCAACACTTACCCTGGATAATCTTTAGTCCTTGTTGGGAAAAACAGAAAAACACATTTTCATGATACATTTGCATCGCTGGGAACACCTCAAATGTAATTTCATTTACTTCCATTCATTTTTACTGGAGTGGCTACTTCATTTTATTGTAATTTATTACAATCATGTGTTTACTGTATCTGCCCAGGGACTGCAGATGGAATCTAGCTAATCAGTTAAATCTGGTGCAATGCATCTCCTCTCATTAATTGAGATTAATGTATGTTTTGTACATGGTCCCTGACCAACTAAACAATAAACTAAACTCAACAAATGTATTTAACTTCAGGCAAACCATGTCTGCATGATACTGCTGAAAACAAAAGGTCAAATATGTTTTAAGGAATACTCGTGCAGGTCACCCTTACATAAATGCACATCTCAACCCACCATGCCACCAATCTCTTCTTTCATCTTTTCTCCACCCAGTCAGAATCCTTTAGTTAGCGTGAGATAGTAAGTGGCTGTAGGTTAGGACGTGTCAGAGGGACAAACGTTTCTGTCTTTGTGTTTGTGAATCAGGACCCTGCCTAGTTCAGGCAGCACAGAGTCGTGACATTCTCACAAGCTTCCGGGACCTTTATTGCTGTGGCAATAATCAATAGCGTTCCCACAGAGACGTCTTTTGGCTGGGCGGGTCAATACCTGTCACTCAGGGTCTGAGACGTGGCACATACCCTCTTACTCAGCAGCTACAGAGGCCTCACTCTGTCTACGCCCCTCCTCCCATGTCATATATGTACCTCAGGAGTGTAATGTTCTCACTTTATCAGGTGTCATGTGTTTTATTTCCTCTTGAGAAGAAAACCAAATCCATAAAGAATCCAAAAGGACTGTAAATAATGATTGTTTTTGAATAATCATTTCACTCAAAATGAAGTTCTATTTACAGAATATAACAGGAATAAGCAGCATATTCGTTCATATTTCACATCTGAGCTGGAACCACTGAAATATTTGAGCTTTTGATGGGGAATAGTTTAAAGGATTAGTTGACGATATTGTTATTGATTATTTTTTCGTCAACCCACCAAACCCTTACGTTAATTGGTTTTATTTTGGTTCACTAAATTCCAACATTCTTTCATATTTAGTTCACTTTCAACAATGTTTAAGCCTTTTTTGTAACTAGGCCGAAACCAGGAGATTTCAGACATCAAGCTTAAAGAGCAAATAGGTCAGTTAATATTTTCAAAGAAGAGAATGAGTGAAAAAGAGTCGTTTTTGGGGGTGCATATTTTGTTGCACTCAAATTGCATTAAGTCACTTCTAAAATTCTGAGCTGGCCAAACAAATGCTTTAATGCTTAAAAAAAAGAAAGAATATTCCCTTTCAGATTTTAAAATGAATCCAACAAGAACAATGTCTCTGGCAATGTTTGAGCACATGATACTGAGCAACAGGACAGTGTTTGGTGTTTAAATAATCTGTTTAAATAAATTTACAACATGAAAATTAAATGACTATTTCAAGAAAATCAAGTGTGTATGTTTTGTAAATGAGCAGCTGGTATATAAAACATTAGTTGGTTACTAATTGGTCGGGTTTCTTTAAAGATTTCATTTTGGGGGTATGGAGTTGGTTGCATTCATACTTTTAGCTGGCTCATGTTACAATAACACTAAGCATCTCTTTTCATTGTTTCTACAAATTTAAGACAGCAGTCAGTGTTTGCATGTGTTTGTTCTGAACACTGTCTGAATCACAAATACTCAAGTTTCTGGAAAAGGAAGCAGTGGAGGAGAAGGAAGTAGTGGAGGAGAAGGAAGTAGTGGGACAAGCAGATAAATTGACCGGCAGGCCAGTAGGCTGGGCTTTTTTCTTCTTCTTGACCCCAAGGTGGCCAACAATGCTGTTTGACTCCGGCACTTAAAGAGGATTGCTTGAGTAAAAAAAAAAAAGACCTGTGTACGTCAAGTGTGATCTTTACACAACAGCACTTAGTCAGCATGAAGGAGCTGATGATCCAGGCTGATCGCTCTGGTAGCTCCTGAAATAATGAGATTATGAGTTCAGCAAAACAGCTATGATTGCATTATGTGCTCCAATGAATATGAAGCAGACCACAAATAAAAACATCAGAATTCATGATTTGTTATAAGATATATTTTTTTAGATTTTCTTTTACTGTCTTTCCTCTTAGACTTAACAGTATATTTAGCCATTTTTTGATGATGCGGCATGATTAAAAAAATGTGTAACTCTCAGAAATCTTAAACCGTGCACATTTTCTGAGAGCTATGTCTATTTACATCTAATTGCATCTGTATAGTCTTACAAACAGTGACGCAGAATAACAAATATGTGGATATCTGTGAGTACCCCTGAGCCCTGTGATCTCTACAAAGTAACGGTGAGATTAGTGCAGACTTCTTGGCTTCTCATCTTCTCCGTTGCTCCCCGGATGACGCTTTCAGTCGCCTCGTTGCTAAGCAACAATGCAGCCACTGTCAAAGAATTCTGGGGGATGTTTAGGCAGTGGCATGCTTGGGGGGGAAGGTGTGTGTGTGTGTGTGTGTGTGTGTGTGTGTGTGTGTGTGTGTGTGTGTGTGTGTGTGTGTGTGTGTGTGTGTGTGTGTGTGTGTGTGGTTGTACCAGAGGTGTGCATTGGACCTGAATAGAGAGCAGCAGGAGACTCTGTGTTGTACATTTATGTAAGAATTGTTTTAAAAAGAATCAGTTCCTCCTTTTTTTTTCAGGGTTTCACTTTGCAAACTTGCTTTCTGATATGAGTCAACGTTGCTCCTACAAAATAAATGTGTTTTTCAGACATGTGTTTTGTGTTTTCATTTGTTTGGCCTGGTCAAAAGGTCGAATTCTTGATCCCAAATATAATGTGCAGCAATCTCCTGTCAGATTAAAGTGCAGTTTAAAATAAATGGTTTAAAATGTCATAAATATTTTAGCTTTCAAAAACTAGATGCAAAAGGTGTATGTGCAAAAAGACAAAAAAATGCATGTTTATGAGACTGAGGAATACTTCAGAGTAATCTTCTCATTGTCTCCTTTAGTGCACCGTGTTGTGCATCAATCATTTATTTAATTACACATCAGCAATTTATAAAAGTTATCTCAGGACACTTTTCATAAAGAGGAGGTCTAGTTTATACACTCTGGTATTTTATTTACAGAGACCCATCTTAATTCAAGTATTTGGTAAGAAATGGCAAAGAAAAACCCGTCAACAGACAGAACCCATGAGCAGAACCAGACTCATTGGTGAACAGCCATCTCCCTGCCCTGAGAAAGTGGGGTTGTGTGAGAGACGGAGAGAGAGAGCGGGGCGGATGGAGACAAACGGACAGACAGAGAGACGTACACACAGAAACAGCAGATGATACAGACCAATAGTAGCAAAGTCAGTCATATTTCCTGCGTCTCTATTACATTTCTTCTACTCAATTTGAACAAGTCGTGCTTTTATCATTGTTGCCAGATATAATAATTGTATTTCTTCTCCTGTGATGATCTTTTTAAGCGGTCCAGCAGGTACATAGACGCAAGTTTGTCTTCTCTTTTGAAACTCCCCCTGATATTTACCTCCATTTGTCCCTCAGTCCTGTCTTTCAAACAAGCCTCCCACTATAAATGTATCCGACATTCCCTGCCCTATAGCGTTGCCTCTTTCCACTCTCTAACCTCTCCTCTCCATCCTCTCCAGCCGTGCCCTGAAGCAGCAGGGAGGAGATGCCTTCACCAGAGGAGGTTTATTTTAAGGATTCCCCCCACTCCCTTTGTCCTCTCTCTCCTCTCTGTCTCTCCTCTGGACGGTTTCATAGCCCACCCCGTCGATTGGGCCTCCCTCTCCCCTGCCAGGCCTTTTAGCTAGCGGGTTAAACATTGATTTGTGAATGGAGGGAAGCACAGTGGCCCCTGCCTGGAGTGTAGTGGTCCCCTACTGTTTCTGTGTGTACACACACACACCCTAACTATACACCACCAAGAGTAGCGGGCAACATGAAAGCCACTGAGCTAAAAGGCCTTCATTCAAACACTAAGGGTATTGATAGTGTTTCAATTTCTTTTTTTGTGATACTACTTATGCTTAATAGTTTTGTTTAGATATTTAGATTACAAAGTTGGGCAATATCCAAATTTAGTTGTATGTTTTGTGTCTTAAGGAAGCCAAATAAACACAAATAAACCTTCATTTGAAGGGACATTTCTTAAAACTATATACTAAAAAGTGAGAGGATTTAAAAGGTCTTCAACTGATCACACTTATCATGAGATCACATATCCATCAATTTCAGCTCAAAGCTCCATACATATTTCTCTATGGTCAGTAAATGTACACCGAGGTAAAACATGTTTTAAGTGAATCCTTCCTTTTTCCCACTGAATAAACCCTTTAGAGCAATACATCTGACCAGCATTGAGGGATGTCAAGGTGAGAGTGAAAGTGGACCCTCTTGACTCCTTCTTGGTTTCCCGCCTCTGGAAGAGTCAGGGCGTGAAAAGGCAAAAAAGAAAGAGGGAGGTAGAGAGGTAGAGAAGTGGAGATAGAAGGGTTTGCTTTTCACCACCGAGAAAAAAAGGAGCAATGAATGAGTGACTGGCTGAATGAATGAATAAGAGAGAGGCGGGCTAGAGCTGAGATGGGGGCTCTGGCCCTGTGGATCAGCAGAGGTTAACTCGGCTTCTTCACAAGGATGAAAAGGGGAAAAAACGGATTGAGCTTTAAAGAGGAGGACCCCCTGCGCCCGGGGCGGGATCAGACAGGATGATTTATTAGAGAGAGAGAGAGGAAGAGATGCAGAGAGGGAAAGTGTGTGTGAGAGAGCGAGAGAAAGGAGGCGTTTGTAAGCATCAAAAAGCTGCAGCGCAAACGCAGCACTCAAAACTGCTGATATGCACGACATGAGGATGGGCTCGACACAGATTTTATACTCTCCAATGAGAAATAAACACATGCTCCAGACTCTTTGCATCTTTACTCAAATCCGTATGTCTGTACATTATTACATACCTGAATTACACATGAACAGTAAAGCATGCCAGCTCTTTTGACATGATATATACAAAAACAATCTAGCCTATTAGATTTGGCTCAGTGTTCTGGAAAGTTTTTTTGTTTTTTGTTGTAATGCTATAGATGCTTAAACTGATCTCAATAGTCACAGTATTCACGATGAAACAGGTGCACATGTGGGCTCAGATTCAAACTTGGATTGGTGCATTTAAATGGGAGTTTATAGGTCTATATATGTGCAATGCAAATCTTTGCACCTTTGCACAGTTTGGATCGTTTATCATTTTATTAAAAGGAAGTTTGGAACATAAATGATGATTTATCCTTATTTAAACTATATGATAACGCGGCCTCTGTTACCCAAACAGTCGTCCATCACAGGAGCATCATATAAACAACTCATTTTCTGTCACCCCGGACAAAACTTACCACACAGGCCTGCATACAGTAGTTTGCCCTTTTCTGTAGCAGAATGGCCGCACATGGCCCTGAAGGCACCACTTTATGCCCGCGTGCCTGGTTACAGCGTTGCACTAGTTTGCTCATACAAGAGAGGGGGGCAAAGACAAACAGTGCACGTCATGCAGTGCGGTCAGAGAGTAAACAGTGTCGGGATTGTAATCTCTTTTTTGGTAGAAAATAGGGCTGTTGTGTCTTTAAGAGTGGCTGCTGGTCCCTCATCGCAGCTGCTGGCGTGTGTGTGTGTGTGTGTGTGTGTGTGTGTGTGTGTGTGTGTGTGTGTGTGTGTGTGTGTGTGTGTGTGTGTGTGTGTGTGTGTGTGTGTGTGTGTACGTGTGTGTATGTGTGTGTGACATAGAGGACAGCGGAGATTCATTACTTAAGCAGTACAATGGACATTTATCACCCCGTGGTGTTATTCAAATTCAGTACCAAGCGAGGACCTTCTCCACTCCTCTCTCCGCCTCGCGCCGCGGACGCAGCGTTTATTGTTAGGAGAAAAAGCCAGGGGGGCACATAGAGAGAGGGAGGGAGAGAGAGGGGCATCTAGCAGTCAGTCAGTACGAGAGAGCCGAGAAGGTAGGGTGGAAGGAAGGGAGGCAGGAGCAAGCCTCTCTCCTCATGCTCCTCAGCCTCTTTTCGTCACCATCCGACGCTGCTGGCTGGCTCGGGAGGATTAGGAGCGGAGAGATCCGAGAGAACGCACGTCGTGGGAACTGAACCAAGGACGCACCACCACCGGGAACTAAGGGGTTTCCTTTGAAAGGAAAATCGTCATTAAAACAGAAGAGGAAAGAACATTAATGCTCCAAGTCTTTCTTCAAATAGGAGGGGATTTTTCTTTTATTCTCTCTTTTTTTTTTTTTTAGATTTAGTGTCCGTGGAAAGCCATCGTGCATCGTGAGGCTCCACAACTGAGCAGTCTTTCCCTAAATCGATGACAGTAAACAGGTGCCGAAATGGCGAAACATTTTTTCCCCTGACGTCCTGAACCTCGGACTTAAAGATGAAAGAGAAGTGCAGTCCACTTTGTTTTCTTGCTATTTTTGACTCACTTTGAAAGTGAAACTCCCAGGTGAAACCAAAAGAGATGACATTTTACTTAAAGATGCATTTCAGCCATCTTAAGGCCCCAGAGATGTGAACTGACTTGGGGGTTAACTTTACAACTAGACATGGAGAGGTAATGCTGCAGATTAAAAGATAACGTGGAGAATATGCTTCCTTTAACCGGAAAAAAAGTAATGTCACAAAGTGATTGTGGCTGCAATAATGTGCCTCCTTTGCATTAGGCTATCAAACAATTGCTAATAGCCTGAGTGCACTTTCTTTCCAGTCAGATTAAATGAGGGGATTTGCTTCTTATTGACTTAGGTCTAATAAAAGGGTTTAATAAGGGGGAGTGCAGAGGCATTTAGAGTTTTGAAGTTAAAAAGTGTTGCAGGAAAATACTTAAGGTATATTTTCTGCTGCAAGAGCTTAGTGTTGGAAATGCGTGCGAGAAAGCTCCTTTTTAAAGTAGCTAAAAGGTGACTGCTAATCAGAGAGTGTAAAAAATAATGCACATTGCTACAACTCCCTTTCTTTAGTAAAAAGAGAAACAGAACAGTTTAAGTGTCAGACGCAGCTCGTTCTGTCAAAGGGCATGCAGGCAGCCGTAGCAGGTGCAGCTCTGGGCCTACATCTACAATAACTGCTCGTGCACCCTTGTGATTTAAACGATTAAGTGACTTCTCTTCGTCTTTTAATCTTTGGCAGAGGATACACAGAGTCTTTAGCGTCTGATTGTCCAAACGCAATTCTTGAGTAAACTCAAATTCAACCCCAAGAATTGTGTATGGACATCTGTTGCTGCAGACTCACATTCATCACTGCTGCTGTCTTTGGCCAAACGCCACATGCAGAATGTAGGCCTCCTCAGCACAAAGACGCTTCTATAGAAAGGCTTTTAGTGTCGTTTTGTTTTCTAATTGTGTCAATTTCAGGTAAGATTGAAAGCACATCAGGGGGAAATGCTCCAATAAAGTGGAGGAAACCTTATTCTGCCTCATGTAACATGTTTTTTCTGACTGTGTTTTGCATGGCCCGATTGGTATTTACACTTTGTCGAAAATCTAATCAGGACTGTTTGTTTTAAATGGCAAATATCGACGGGAAGCTTCGATGTATCGACTGTTTTTGGAAAATAGTGGAAGGAAGTGAGTTGAGTGTGCAGAATGAGGCCTGTGTGCAGCAGGAGGAGATGAGCAAAGCTAAAAAGCTGGACCATTTACACATAAAGCAATGAACGACGAAATTAAATACACCACAAAAGAAGGCAGATTCAGAACCCTGTAGGCTATATACATTTAAAAAATCATTAAATGTTACATTCGGTTGTATCAATGAATTCTTAAATAAATCCTTAGTAGCCCATTCATTGCTAGTTTAAGAGCAAGCATTAAGCATATTAAGGTAAAACTAAAGATTTTTCTCCAGGAGACACTTACACACAAATATTTGTTAGTTAGTAAAAAAAACGCATTTTTGCTTTTAGATTGTTGTAAAACCAAACAGACACGAGAGGCCTGACGTTTGATGCTGCCAAATCTGTGGAGCCAGCGTCATTGATAGCTAGCCTACGTCACGTGGGACGCTCTTTGGCCCTTTTTTTAAAATCTCGTCTTTGCTCATAGTGAACATTTTCATGCTGGAAAATAATTCAAATTACTATTGAAAAAGTTGGTTAATTATTTAACCTCTGCTCGAGTGTTTATCTTGTAAACAGTAAAAAGGAGTGTTGTGTTAAATCAGAGCACATTTTGGATTATTGCCTACAAATTCTATTTATGTGTCAAATATCTTTTTAAATTGTACATTTTTAGTTTTTAGTTGTAGACCCAACATTTAATTCAAAACACACACACACACACACACACACACACACACACACACACACACACACACACACACACACACACACACACACACACACACACACACACACACACACACAAACAGCCAACATATTGTGTGTTTTGGTAGAACATTAAATGATAACCTTTGTTAAGTCTCAGGGATCAGAGCATCATGTTTGCAGTCTTTCCCCTTTTTAAGGACTGTGCATGCTACTGGTGCTCTATAGGCTACTTTACAGATTACACTCAAAATAAATATTTTTACATGAAAAGCCTGTCTGCAAGAATCCATGAGTTCTTCAAGTCCCCCCCACACACACACACGCGAAATAAAGCCTGGGAAACTATTATAGTGTTTCCCATTTTTTTTAAACGCATCTTAAACAATAGGACAGGCTTGAGAATTGGAATAAAGCTGTCTCAACAGGATTCAAATTAAAAGTTAGGCTACTTTGACGTTAGTCTGTAAAATGCTTCTCAGCAATGGACTCAATGCTGGAAACTATTTGAGCCCAATGTGCAATATCTGGCATAATTGTGTTTAGCATAAAACTAAAGCAGATAGGTAGCCTATTACTTTTATCAAGGTTTGTTCCCAGTCTCAAATTATATAAAAACGTGCAGAAATCTCTAATAAATAACGAGTTTAAATTAGCATAATCGAAATATGAGGGGTAGCCTAAATATAGCATATAGCCTATATTGCAGGCGTGCAAGAAATCTTTTCGTAAAAAATAATAATAGAATGAAACAAAAGTATGAAACCTGTCAGATAAATCATGTAATAGACTAAAATCATTCTCTGGTAGTTTAGTTTGATTTGCTTGTTTTCACGGTATGACTGTGTTGCAGACTGAGATCACAGGGTTTTGTTGATGCCCTTATAATTTACAGTCTCTGGTTGAAACCCGGATTGTTCACAAAGGTTATGATGTGTGATCTGTGATGGTGCGTTCACTGTCTCGGCACCAGCACCGTCACAATGCAGTGATGACTGATCCCAGGAAAATAGTCCATTCCCTGCAGGACTCATGGAAGACATTCAGTAGCCCGTTTATAACTGTGTGAATTATGTTTTAGTAAATAATACGGTGGCCGTGAGGGAATTAAAACGTAAGATTTGTCCAGGGATCAGGCCTATGGGTAATGTAGGGTAACATGCATTTGTAATGGAAGCCCTAAGATGTTTGTTTTAGAAATGCACAGCCTGCATACACTTGAAAACATCAGATAATCTTAATAGGCTATTTGATAAGAATTAAAAGTGAAAGGCCTGAACTCCAGCTAGCTAAAAGAGCACTACATGTTCTCCTCTCTAACCCCCTCCTAGCTTCATTAGCATTTCCTTTTTAGCCGCCATTATCGGCCGGTTTCCCGTTGCAAATCGGACTCCACCACCGAGAAAAGGTTTTAGGTTGCCCCGGGCGCTTAGAGGAGGGCAACCCGGAGGCAAGACCTCGACCTCCCGCGGTGCTCCTGTAGTTTACACCACACACACGCATAGAAACCGATAGAAACACACGCACCCCTCCCCCCCCCCCCTCTTATGAATCTTCCAGCTGAGAGGGGCTATAGGACGGTAACATCTCCCTGAAGTCTGTTCTAATCAGCCTAAAACTGCAGTGTGATCACAGAGAGGGCCTTACATCGATCAGATAGAAGCTATCAGCAGGAATTATCGAAGCGTGATGCAAAATCCTAATTGAGAAAAGCGTCTGGCTAAAGGCCTCTGTGTGCGGTGCAGGGGGGTTTGAATCCCTGCAGCCAAAACTGGACTCTCTGGCGATTTTTCGAAGAAAGAAAACACAATATTTGAAAATGATAAGAGAAAAGTTAAATTAAACAGGAACGTAATAAAGCTGCAATGGACGATCGTTAATATAGAACTTCACAACAAAAGAAACCATACTGTTCGTACATTAAAAAGTAGCAATAAGAAAAGGTTAACCTAATTTAATAAACCATATCACATTTGTTATTTCGCTACTTAACGACAGAAAATACTACAGTCCCTCTCTCCAGGAAGAACGTGGAAAAATGCAGCCAAAAATAAATACGTAAAACAATCTCGGATAATGTATATATATATATTTAATATGCATAAAAAAAGTAAAGTGTAGAGTTGTCTATAAAAAAAATAACACAAAAATGAGTCTCAGAAGGTTTATCAGAAACAATAACGACAATAAAACACTTAAATAAAATAATTTCGTTTAATCACAAGATATAAAAAAAAACCTATTCAACCCCATAATTCATATTTAAGCAGCAATTATTTAATACACGGTTTATTACACACTCTAATCTCTTTTTAGGGCCATGAACAGGTCATTTTATTTATCAACTATTAGTTTATTCCAGTGACCATGTGAAGCAGCAACGGGCTACTGGACAGGACTCTGACATTTATTTATATGGCAAGTTATATTTAACAGATAAAAAGATTGAGTCCTTAAATCTGCTTAAACCAATTAAGAGTGTATTTTGAACAATTTATAAAATGTTGAAATTAAATGCTAATTATGGGGGATGTAACTTCTCCTTTTTTATATTTTTATGATCTGAAGGTCATTATTGTCCCTCTGATAAGGTAATGCAGACTTTCACAGTCATGCTGGAATAGAGGATGCAGGGAGGTTTACACACCGACCACGGTTATTAACACACACCTACACACACCTGTGAGGTGACCAATACAACCAGTGCTGTATGTGTCTGCCCTTTAACCCTGTCCAGTAATGCATATAAAAAATGTTGGTATTTACACAGACATCCACAGAATTCCTGTCTCACCGTTTTTCATCCACATTTTTCTTGGTAACCATCTCTGAATTTCCACTCATTCCTGCAGACCAACATCAATCACCTAAGATGTCACGGTGCAGGCTGCATCCAATGGGGTGACATGTTAAGATGTGGAGGGGGGGGATAAAGAGGAAGAGCATGTGAAGAGAAAGGCTGTTACAGAGATGTGTATTTTCCTAAAACCAGTTTTTTTTTTTTATCCTCCATGAAGGGTAGAAATAAACACCACGTTGTCCTGGTCTTGTAGTTGGTAATCCAGCTCCCCCTGAGGTTAAGAAAACACACAAAACGTTCAATATTCAAACACCACTAGAAGTCAGAGGAGAAAAATACTCCTGTGTTTCCCATGTTATCCAATCAATGACAAACTTTTCATTTCATTTACATCCTGTGTTGCGTCCTGTAATTGAATCAATGGATTCAAATTGAAGCGTTCAGTCTGTGTGTGCATGTAAATATGTGTTCAGATATATGAGGCCCCAAGGACAAACTTGTCCTGCTGCTGCGTTTACATTACATGAAACATGAAGTGACTCGGAGAAAATGAACAATCTTAGTGGCTAACCTTCGCGTCATCCTGCTCCTGTTTAAACACAGGCTTTCTAATATCGCTAAGAGAACATATGGATGAAGACATAAACACAGCTGAATGCACGACCCTCCATCACATTACACTATAACTGTGCATCCTGAAAACAAACCAGGGCTCAAACGCTTATGCATGTTTTGATGTCTGCAGAAAACCCACAACACACACACACACACACACACACTACACTATCTGACATTGAACGTGGCTCCCAGTGCTCACCATTAGCTCCCAGTCTGCATCATTGATAAGCACCAGAATCCCAGGTCTCCTGAGGGAAAACACATGGCTACGGGTCAGACACATTTCCCAAAGGTAACACTGACTCACAAACAAACCTTTACACGTGTATAAGATACAAACTGGAATGCCTTCATGGACAGAGAGTAAACAATTCAAACATTTTATTGCATAAAAATGCTTACTACATTTATTTGTTAAACAAATAGAAAATCAAGAGAAAACACAGCCAAGTTGAGATGCATTAAAATACAAACACTATAATGAGAGGTTGACTACAGAAACATGAAATAAAAACGACTTTCTGAGGTCTATCCTTTATTTTCTCTTTGAATCTGCAATCAAAGCATATTTTCATGATGACTACTGATAACATTCTTACTTATTATTAACAATTCTAGTGAAGCCTTTTTTGGGGACAGAGGATATTTCTTTCTAACATTACATCTATGATCAAAGCAATGCAGTTTGCACTTAAAAACTCAGATCATTTAAAGATTATCCACAGAAACGTCGAGAAATTACACTCCTGCTTTTAACCGTTCGTTTGATTTATTTTAACACGTTTGGGAGCAGTCTGGTTTTTTTAATCATAATTTGAAGACACAAAATACAGTCAAGAAAAGTGTTATTTTCCAGTGTATGCACCGCTGTATTTAATTTAATATAATAAATCGATCAGCACGTGTGACTGTATTTGTGTGTTATGTTCACATTAACAAGGTCATCCATAGGAACTTTTGGGTTATTCTCACTGCTGCTATGCCATGCACATTTAATCATCTGTTTCTCAAAATATGCATGAGCATTTTAAATTTAAAGTTAAAATGTTAAAATGAACTTAAAGTGAAGAGGCACTTCTGTCAGCCCGAAAGTAACATACAGATAAAGCCTTTTAGAAAACTCCCTTCACCCTCAAAAGAGGATGATGGGGATGTAACATCAGGCACCTATAGGTTGAGTCTTCTGAATAATACAAAATTGTGCAGGTAATGTGGATGGCGTTACAGATACTGCTGCGTCTCATGCTGCTCCTCTCCACCTTGTGCGTGCTTTATGACGTCAGTGAATAAGGGCAACATGCGAGGAACCTGTGAGCACAAACATGTGCACGCACAAGAAGCTTGAACACACACAACAGCAGGGCTGTGTCCAGAAAAAAAATGAAGATGAAAAGAATTACAAATGTCCAAACTAATTCCACTAGATATGTTTTTAAGAAAATGAAGAGCACCTTAAGGAGGGTATGCTCGAAACAGTGTGTGCTCTTTACATAAAGTACACACACACACACCTAATATATAAGGTTTATAGGTAGCCTAGCTTTTTCTCCATTCATTGGTTTAGGTGGAGCTATAAATAGTCTTGCACAAAGGCAGCAGTAAAAGTCAGCCAGTCCTATAAGGCTGCTGTGAGCCCTGGACCCACACACACACACACACACACACGTGTGCGTACAAACACACAATGCACACTTGCTCACAGGTAATCATCTTACTGAAACCCATAACCTGAAGGCTACACTAGGTTGTTTTTTTTCAGCAGTTTTAAGCTGCAGGTGAAATGCTGCAGAAATCTCCTCGATGCAACGTCTACGTCCCTTTCTTTTTCACATTTTTAAACCTCGACAAATGTTACTTAACAGCATTTTTTAACACATTTGAAAAACATTTGATAGTGACATTTTTCATGACGTGGTTGTGTGTATGTATCCTGTAAGGTTGTATGGATGTTATCAGATCAAGTGTATGTCAAGTGCACACACACTCACACACACACTCACACAGAGTCTCCTTGGACAAAGAGCTCAGGCCGTTCCTTCAGCAGGTTCCGTTGGATCCAGACCAGCAGCTGCTTCACGTCCCCTGAAAAACAGACACACACACACACAATTATCAAACACACACACACACACACACACACAGACACACATTAAAGCCCATACAGAGGCAGACAACAGAGGTCAGAGGTCTGAGGTTGAGGGTCAAGGTGCATGGTTCCAGCCTCCCGGTCGATGTGACGCGACGGGAGCACCAGGCGGGACGAAGTTGCATATACGTGTGTGTGTGTGTGTGTGTGTCTGTGTGCATGTATATTTATGAGTGTAAGTGTATGTTCAGGGGGGAGGAGAGGACTCTGAAATTGGGGGGAGGGTTGAGGAAAGTCAATGGCCAAGAGCGACATTATATACCTTATTTAGAAAGAAATAAACGAATAAAATGTTTGTGTGTGTGTGTGTGTGTGTGTGTGTGTGTGTGTGTGTGTGTGTGTGTGTCAACCTAACTGAGAGCAGAGAGCGTCAGCTTGAAATGTCATTTTCAAGGTTTGAATAAAGAACAATTTTTTTACATTTATTTCTTAAATAATGAAAACATGACTAGAAGTGTCTCTAGCGTTACACTTTTTGGAGATTTTTAAATAATAAAATCAACAACATATCCACTTTAATAATATTATTTTTCTATTAAAAAGTCGATCATTAAATCGCCCTTGCCTGAATCTGAGCGTTGCCTACATTTTCTACAAGTCTGACCTCTTGAACAATCAGCTTGACCTTGTCTCCACAATAGGTCGAGCGTCTCTCAGACCGGCTGACGGAAATCCACAAAGGCAACGACAAAGAGAGGTTTTAGGATAAATCCCCACTAAACAAGCAATAATGAATATATTATAGTTATGGCAGCTGGTAACGTAAAGATTGAAGGTGGTGGCAGACCTTTGAGTGTGTTTTTGCCTATATACAAACATGGAATCATATACCAACATGGGCACACAAGCAATGCAACAAAGCACAGATCTCATTTTGGTATAGTGACCTTTTTTTTGGCTGTGCGTTTGAGTGTGCAGCGTGTGTGTATGATCACAGCTGTCTACTTAATGTAAAGGAGGACGATGACTCGCGATAACACGTGAGAGCGTCACAGCCAACGCTGGTAGCCATATCACATACACACACACACACGACGACGACCTTAAAATGAATAGTAACGGCCTCTTTTAATAGTCTACACTGAAATGAAAAAAAAAATGGAGTTGAAGGACTACTAATGTATAAGGAGAGACTGATGAAAAGGAGGAGAGTGAGAGCAAATATGTTTCAGAAAGTGAGAAAAATGGAGAGCAGCAGCAGCAGCAGCAGCAGATGGAGCAGATACAGAGGGTGAGAGGACGACGGTAAGTCATCTCAAGCCAGGTGTAAGGAGAGCCGAGGAGTCATGGCAGGTAGACATGGAAACACACGGGGACTCAGGAGTTCAGCTGGATGAAAGGCAGAGCTGACGTCACATGAAAACGGTAAAATAGCTGCAAATTTTCTTTACAAGAAATACATTCAGAGAAATGCTGCACAACCACATCCGAGCAAGATTTTGCTATACTTAAGTTAATCACCCTGTTAGATGAAGATTACTGGGAGGTGCATTCAATTATTAAGACACCTACCAGAACAACTGTATTTCCCAGGATTATGAAAACAATTTTACGGAGGTGTCGCAATTAGATTCATTTGAATTTATTTTAAAATTGGGTCAACATATCGGACAAAGATGCCTGTTTTTTTTCATTCGCTAAATATAAGCTCTCCTTTTAATTCTCTTTAAATCACAGAAATGACCTAAATCAACTAGCAATAATAAAAAATATCAACTGTACAAACACCAACATCGGGAAAAAAATCATTATCTGTAAAACTATCCAAAAAAAAAGGTATTCAAAATCAAATTTAAAGGCCTATCTTTCAGCATTTCAAATGGAGTTGCAAGAGTGAGAAAATGGATGCACCTGCGCGGTCACTGTGGCTATGATATGTGATGTGTGTGTTTAAGTGTGTCATTGTGTGTGTGTCTGCACATGCAGTTCTAAGCGTGTGTGCCTGAATGGTGTTCAGGTTAATTGCAGTGCTGTCGGCCTGCTCAGTAGTGTAATGATAGTGCTGGTTTTTCTATGGTTCCTGGCCTCCATATAAAAAAGACAAACACCTCCCTTTGCAATACACACACACACACACACACACACACACACACACACACACACAGAAGAGTTCTAGGCAGTGAATATTGACCTCTGCGGGGCTAAAAACAGAACTAATCACCACAGCAGTCATAACTCCTTCTTTGTGGTCACTCCTTTCTTTGCTCTCTCTCTGTTCTTCACTATGGGTAATTTTTCTCCACCATTACCCCTTATTCGCTCTTTCATCTGCTCGCCCATTTACTTTTTCATTTGCGCTCTCTCTCTCTCTCTCTCTCAGTCACTCACACACACACACTTTAATTCTCTCATAAACCTGCTCTCCTTCCCTCTCTCTCTATTTCTTCTGTCTCAGCCTTACACTTACAATTTTGCACACAGAAAATAAAAATCCGTCTGTAGCACGATACACAGGTCGATAATAATTCAAACCTTCATCGGTTGAGATTTTATAGCAGAAACAGTCATGGGGCACTGTCCTTTTAATGGCTCTCTTGTAAAAGGTTACACACAGGTCTTTAAACCATCCTGCTTTGTAGAAACGTACTGCGTAAAAAAATGGAGGACAACGTAAAGAAATTAGCAGTTAAGAGAGGAAAGCAGAGAGAAAGCAGAAGATATTTGAAGGCATTTTGTGGACCAGGTAGAATGGGAAGAAAATGAGGGAACAAACAGACGATAGAGAGGGGGGAAATGCGTCACGCGCTCCCAGAGCATCTTGGGATATCTGCGTTGCGTGGGTGGGAAAGATACATGGAGGGAGGGAAAAGGCGCCATTTTGACGCTCATTCAAAACCGCTTTTCTTTTGTGCATGCAGTTTTTTACCCCCTTTTTTCTTCTTCTCCTTTTGCTTTTTTGTCTTTGTGCAATTATGACGGTCATTTGGGGAGGGGGGAGCTATCCATCTTTCTGCTGATACGAGGGGCAGAAAGTGTGTGATCCTTAGACCGGGGGGGGTTCGTTGTGCGGGAGATAGGGAGAGAGAGAGAGAGAGAGAGAGAGAGAGAGAGAGAGACAGAGAGAGAGAGAGAGAGACAGACAGACAGACAGAGAGAGAGAGAGAGAGAGTGGGGGTGGGGTCTTTCAGTCGAGGGTCATCAATCACCGACTGGGGTCAAAGAGAAATACGAAGGATTCAGAACCAATTATAACTGCCTCCACTGCACCCCGTCTGTGTTCACACACACACTCATCAGATGACACTAGTGTGTGAGGCGAAATTAGTTCGGAGCAACATTTTCAGGATCAGCAGACACACAAGCAGATCGGACTTATGATCACAATGTGCAAATCAACCAGGAAATGTTATGTCAGAATGTCTGTGCACCTGTGACATTTAAAGTGTGAAAGAACGAGGCTCATTCCACGCATAGCAAACATTTCAGGTTTTTAGTGTTATACACGCACAATATACACACACAGACACAGAGACACACACACACACGCAAAGACACACACTCAGACACACACACAGACACAGACACAGACACACACACACACACACACACACACACACACACACAGAGACACACACACACACACACACACACACACACACACACGCAAAGACCAACACAGAGACACACACACAGACACACAAACACATACAAAGACACACAAACACACGCAATGACACACACACACACACGCAATGACACACACACACGCAATGACACACACACACACGATGACACACACACACACACACGCAATGACACACACACACACACACACACACACACACACACACACACACACACACACAGGTCGGTTGGTGTAGCAAGGTCATATCTTTCTGGCATTCCCTGTTGTGGTCAACTTTTGTCTTTTTGTTGTCGTGGTAACATGAGCGCCGTGGATGAACATCCTTTGTTCGGTTAAATACCAAAGACACAGATTTCTCTTGTTTGTTCACTTTTTTTGACCGACACATAAAAATGCTCACACATATTTATATATTTGAGAAATCTTAAATACTTCCACTTACAGCCTTTCCTTTTTCTTACTTCTTAATTTTACTTTTTATTTTACTGCTTTTCTGAATGACCTGGGTCTTCACTGGGAAACAAAATCACCCCCCCACCCGCCCAGCAAGATAATATATGCAATCAAAGTGGAGCCTGTGGTGAGCAATGAAGTTTTTATTTATTGAAATTTGAGCGACTGAAATAACCAAACTACTTCTGAGCTCCGTCACCCCCCCACTGCTCTTCGTGAACCACAGAATAAACATACACTTCAAGTTTAAACCTTTTAATACCACTAATTCACACACACATGTCGATAAGCATTACGAGTCAGCAACAATTACAACAAGCAGGGGGGGGGAATCTATTATACTGCTCATGAACATTGGTGTACAATGCTGATGAAGGGTCTGCATTATCAACACATTTAATAACATATTCCTGTTGTATGATAGTTACATCTACACCTTGAAACATGTCGTTCAAGACCTTGATATGGAGTATAAGTTAGGCTCAAATCTTACATGTTGTTCCTCTATTTTAAGTGTTACATGAGCAGTTTTACTCAAAGACACATTTCATCACTATCACACATTAAAGGACAGAATCAAACTCTACTAGGTGGAGCAACGTGACTTTTTTCATCCTTACAATCATTCTCTGCAGGATGTCTATTGTCTATTGTTTTTGTTTTGCAGAACATTTCTCAGCCTTTCTCTAGGTAATGATTTAGGTACTGGAAAAGAAGATGTTTGCATTTCCTACCATATTGTGAAACAATATCAAATGGCTTAAAGCTAGCTAGAAAGAGTCTCAATGTTAGCACTAACGTTTATTTATTCCAAGTGAAAGCTAATGCTAGTGAGGAAGTGGCTGAAGGCTAACATTAGCTGCTATATACCGATAGCTAAGTAATGAGTTGTCAAATCTGTGTATAAACTTAAAGTACGTCCCAGTAGAAGCCCTTCAGATTGTCTCTGTTTGTCTTTTCAGTTGCTGATCAATCTGGAAGCTGTGGAATCTGATGCACGACATTGTCAAAGACCCAGAACACACCAGAACAGAAGACATAATAACAGGAAGTGCTTCCCACCCTGAGCAAGACCTCAGAAGAAATGTCTGTAATGTAAATATTGTCAATAGAAACACGTAATATCGTAATATGGATTCCTGAGATGAAACTGTCTGACTTCGTGCCACCGTAGTAAAGAAGAAAAAGGGAATGGTTTGGACGTCACTGTTGCACAAAGACTCTCTCCTTATATCGATCACAGACAGGTGACAGCTGATACTCACATGGCTCTGATTGGCTTGGAAGAGTCACATGATGTTCCTTCACACCATCAAACAGCAGCTCTGCTCCACCACTTGACAAAAAGGGAGTAAAATCCTTCAATTGAGTGTGTGAATTTTCTGGCACGTGATCGCGCGTCCTTAAGTAACTTATCAACAATACATCGTATGTGGCACTACCACCCTAAAACAGAAACCTTTCTGGAGGTTCTACAGGGTACGTGTTTGTGTTATACTTTCAAAGTTTTCAAAAAATCTATTTTCAAATATCAGTTCCTGGTTATTGTGTCCATTCATTTGACCAGCAGTTTTCCAGAAATAAGGCAAACAGTATTGCAGGTAAGTTATCTGTTTTTTTCTGGGACATTCCCTGCACGAAATGAAGGTAACTGGGTTGTACGTTTGTATTTATGTTACTTGAGGAGTGTGTGAGGATCACAGTACAGATGTTACATCTGATGCTTGCCTGTAGTCATTTTTCTTTTTTGCATATCTGCTGACCTGATGTGCACCAGCTGACAGACACACTTTCTATGAATAACTCAAATGATAAAATGATTGGACACTATAGGATATAAAATGTTAAATAGCAATGTATCATAACATTGTATTTCTTCCCCGTCATATAGCATTACGATAACATGAAGATGTTTTATTATTGTGGGATTTTTGTTCTTCTTCTTGAGACTTGATGTTCATTCCTGTCTCAAATCAGGTCAAGTCCTTTGGGATAGAAGTGTTAAGTAGGTCGACGTTACAGCAGCCAATCCCTAGTTAGGTCTCAAGTCCTCATTTTGGTGATGAGTCAGACTTGTTTTCAGTCTGAGCTCTGTGCTTTTTAATGGAAAGTGATTTGCTTTACTTTTATAACGTTATTAACTTTAGCTCAGCTGCAGTCCTTCACGCTTATTAAAATGATTTGCTCATGTGTTTGAGCTGAGTCAGAAACCAGGAGAGAACAGACGTGTGGTTGGGTACGAGCTGATTTACTCAGTATCATGTTTCATTGGCTGTCAGCTAACAGCAATGCACACCATACTGTGTGGCTTTAATTAAAGCTGAATGACTGTTAAGAGTTTTTCCTTCAGGTCTGTAGACAACACATAATCTCTCACTCCATGTTTAAGAGCGCACTCGACATCACGCCGTGGTGATGTATGAACCATAAACAAACTCAAATCCAACAGTCGGCCAGCTGCCGCACTGATTCAAAGTCTCATTTAAATGAACCAAAAGTTATGTTAGCGAAATATTCAAACACAGCGGTGGTTTAACATGTTGTCCCCACATAACTGCTATCAGAAGATAAAAACAGGCCGCTGAAACTGTTAAAAATGCTTTTAAATTCGCCTACCCAAACTCCAGATGAATGCTCAGGGGCGCTGCCATATTGTCGGCACATGCAGGAAGTATTGGAGGAGTGAAGCGGAAGTGACGTACTTGGAAAGCGCTCTGGTTTTTGCCGTTCATCAAATCACCAAAATGAGCAAGCTTGTCATAACTTTTCATAGAAAGAGGTTTGTATATTAAAAAATAAGTTATTTATAAAATAATTTCTTTCTTTCTTTCTTCAAGTTGTCAAAATAAAAGTTCCTTTATTTCCTATATTTGCTAAGAATAATTGAAGTAGCCTACATTGCTTACACACTAATGAATGAAACCTTTATTGCCCCTAGGGGAATTTGTCGTGCACCGAGAGCATAAAACATAAAACACAATACAAACAAACATTTACAAGACAGCACAAAAAAACACAAAAAACACATAAAAACACGGTAAGGCATCACGTGATTCAAAGAGGGATTTCAGCAGCAAGTTAAATAAAGTGCAGAGTGCCAAGTACATGCTGTATAATCAAAGCTTGTTAAGCAGCTGAATGCTGCGTGGTAAGAAGGATGTGATGCCTCTTTTAGTCCTCATCCTGGGCATTCTGTACCTGCGCCCTGAAGTCAAGAGTTCATACTCCGACCAAAAGTTTGCACACCACTAGTTTTTGAGAAGAAGAAAAAGGGAATATCATCATTTCTATTTTGTTCTTTTTTAAACAATTTGCTTACATGGTAGGTTATGTTGTTGTTGTTTTTCCAATTCACTGCCTTTTCATTTAAAGGCCCCCCCCCCCCCCTTTAATTGAAAAGTGAAGGAACTTTGAATCAAATTCACATAGCCTAGTCTAAGTTGTTTTTTCTTTAACTATTCAAGATTTTATGATTAAGAACTGTTTTGCCAAAATGGTTCCCTAAATGTACTTGAACATGTAAGCATTGTGGACTTCTGTTATTATTATTATTGTATTTGCTCTACACAGTGGTTAAACTTTGATTGTGGAGCATTGCAAATAATAACTACTTAAATCCAAAGTCGAGGCAAAGACACTTTAATTGTATACACCAATACACTCAGTAAATGGGCATTTCAATGTATTTTTAAAAAGTGCTTTAAAAAGATAATAATAATAATAATAATACATTTTATTTATAGAGCGCTTTACAGGGTACTCAAAGACGCTTTACAGATTAAAACAGATAATAAAAGATAAAAAGATATAGAAACATAGACAGTGAAGCTGGTAAGGAGAAGATGGTGGTAAATAATGAGAAGTCAAAGACAGTGTGGGACATAGAAAGTGTTAACCTATAGGTTTAAAAGTGAAAGTTGGCTCACGTTTTGGAGGTTTGATTAGTTTTAAAGGTTTGCCCTCTGCGAGCAGTTGGAGCTCTCTACTTCACTGAGCAGGTTCGTGGGTTGAAAGACAGTCAGAGATGTTTTTTTAGTCTTAAGCAATTGAGAGATGTATGGACAAGCAGCAGCACTTTGAATTACACACTGGAAGCCAGGGAATGAACTGGAGTGATGAGTTCAGTTTTCAAGCTTCAACACACTCTATTTGTGAAGTTGTATTTTCTCAGACTTATTATTTTACTTGAAAGTCACTGGTGTACAGCTGCAGCCGCTCTCTTCCTCTCTCATGCACTGTGCATTTGCATGTCTGCATGATTTTGCACTGTGCCTGTCAATATAAGAGTGTATAAGCATGGCATGAGTGTGTGAATGCACATCTGTCTCTCTTGATCCCTCTCTCCCTCCTTATATACATCCTCAATCATACTGGTGACAGTTCCAGTCCCAGTACACAGGGGCTGGAGGGGGGGGGGGGGGTTAGGAGGTTTGAATTGCAAATCCGCAGCCTTCTGTTGGCGTCCAAGCCTTAGCGGGCCTTTCCCTGCCTTCATTCATGTGCTAATGAGGAGTCAGTGCAGGGGCAGATAGACGGATCGACCAGGGGCCTGGCGTGGGGTAAGGGAGGAGTGAGGCGTGGGTGAGGCATGAGGCGGGAAAAGAGTCCTCTAATGGCAGAGGCCGCAGTGGAAGTTCTGATAAAGACATGATGATAACCATTTGTGTTTGGAGTATGAGGAGTATCGTCACTAGTGAAAACAGTCCTGGGGCGAGCTCAGAGGGAGGTAAAGGGGCAGAGGGTGGGGTGTGGGTGGGATTGTTATGGCTGTACGGTTCATGAGTGATCCAGGAATGATCACACCATCACTGGGTGTCACATCATGTTTGCTAAGCTGGTTTGAGGTTTATGTAAAGCTGTGTTTGGTACGCCTTGGCTCTGTTGTCGGGATTTCTTTTGCTCTTTTTATCTCTGTATGCAGTAAATATAAAATCAGTCTTAACAAGTTTTCTTAAGGTGCACAAATAGTTGCAATACTTGCATTTTACAAGATTTTCATTCACTTTATAGCTATAATTATTTAAATGTGATCCATAATTAAGTTGCTCTAAAAGTACTTTAATACTTGATGCATACATCCAGTTGAAAATCTGGTTAAAGAAAGAAAACAGCTGCAATCATTAATTTGTACTATTGCATTTAAACTACAATTTCCTCACCCCAGACTGAACTCACTAAAAAATCTGATAACACTTTGGGGAAAAAAAAACATAAGTAGTGTTAAACTTTGGCCCAACAAAACACATTCTTCCAATATTATTTAATGGCGTTCTCCAATCAATATCCTACCCAATCTTCAGTTCTTTCTCACCCCAACCTCTCATACCAAAACAAAAAGCCAAATCCAAGTTTTAACTGCCCCCTTACCCATGATATCTGCCTGAAGATGGATGTCAAAAGTCAATGTTACGCTGCCAGGAACCAGCTATAAAGCAGCCGGGGTCACACATGATCAGATGACAATGACCAACACAATGGATTAGCTGTAAAAGGACTGGGGGGAGAGATTAGGGGTGAATTGATGACGCTTGGCGGGCTGGTTGGCTGGCCTGGGAGATCTTGGGTCTGTTTCAATAAGGAACATAAAGAGGTGAAATTAACATGTACCATGATACCAAGCAGAGAGAATCCTCTTAGAGATTACATCCATAACATGTTACGCCTATGGAACTGTATGTGAAAGGGAGACAAAGAGGAGAGCGAATGATTCATTTTCTATTGCAGCAGATTATGGGGCATCATACTCTCTTAAATTCAATTGTATTTTGCTTTGTTTGGGTCTTTTATCATTTTACTAACAGCTTATTTAAGTCACTAAGACATGTTTCTCCTGTATACGGTCTGTTTTTTTCCCAGAAAATGTCTCACCTGAAATAAACTGGACCCTCCCCCTCATTCAGTATAACAGCTGCCAGGCCCCACTGCTGCTTCCTTCATGAGGGGGGTAAGCAGCAAGTATTCCTGCAACATCTGTGTGCTAGTGCACATAAACATACACATTGACAAAAGCACACGTTGATACAAAAACACACGCATGCATACATGCATGGATATGCGCACACACCCCACACACACACACACACACACACACACACACACACACACACACACACACACACACACACACACACACACACACACACACACACACACACACACACACACACATTCCATCTGTCTTTGTCTCCCTCCCACTGCCATCTCCGTGGGTCTGTCTATAAAAAACATGTGTGATGCTTCCGACGTCACACATGCTCAGTACACTTTCACATAAACACAAGAAGAGTGCGATGCATTATTAACACTAATAGGCAGCACAATGAGAACAAAGTGCCTATCTTTTAGTTAAGAAGCTAAAGTTTGTAGAACAGGGCATGAGACATGAAACTAGTGGACTAAAAAGGAAGACGGATGAACCAGACTGTTTATGACTGCAGTTAACTGGATGAGGGGGGGACTGAGCTACAGGCCTTTGTAAAGGTCAGCCTGGGTTTGATGGTGAAATGCTGCCACCTACAGGCGACTAAAATCTATTGCAAGTGGTTGGCTCCAGGATGAGACCCTTTTTTATTCAAGTTGTTGCTATGCATCTTCATCATTAAAGAGTCTGAACTGTATATAACTTAAAAGATAAGCCCATATAATCGCCTCATTTCGTTTGTACTTGTACAGTGACAATAAACATATCTTAATTGGTTTCATTTCATTTTTCTAATAGCTACTCTCCACAAATCCTGAAACAGGACCATGTGTCTGTTAGTCTGGCCAATATCAAAGTGTTCATTATTTCATAAAACAGCAGGATAAATCTTCTGAATAAAGAGCACATTTGCTTGGCACTGACTTTAGCCACATACTGTATGATGCTAAAGGTTGTATTTAAAGTACAGTCAATATGTTAAAGCAGTGTGTGTGGGATTGACTCAAAATAAACACACATGTACATGGTGAGGAAGAAACCCGTCACTTTGTGCAATAGTTTGGCTTATTGTCGTGTTGTTTGGACAACTGACGTCTAACTTAGTTTTTAAGGTTCATAAACATCTCCATGGAACCTGATGAGTAAAAGAAAACTACAAGAGGATCAGACATTTTTCTAGCTGATTCTAATCGTTCATGTGGCTCTTTAAATAAATTTGATTTGTACTAATTATAGTAAGGTATATTCGGCAATTATTATGTGTGTTTTTTTATTGACAAACTCAACTCCTTGAGACAAGCAATCATTTATTTGAAAAAAAAGTGAATTGCTATGTACAGTACGTAAAAAAACATGAGATCAGTCCGAAAAACATTTCTTGTCTTTTTGCTTTTCACGCTCATCTCACACAGTCCTGTCGTAAAAAAACAGGAGAGTCCACACACAGTCAGAGCATTCCTGTACATCATTCAACAGAGGACAATAAAAAAAACATATCACATCATCATCATCACCATCAGTGTTACCAGATATCCAACCTAAACCAGTAGGTCTTATATAAGACACTTGATATCAAACATAGGTCTCAAATCACAAACAATAAACATGATTTTGTTTTCCCTGTGTGCATTTGTATTACAATTAATGATTCAGTGATTTTTGCTGACTTGAGCTCGCCCCCTGTTGGATCCAAGTGGGAAAAGGCTAATGTCTCCTAACCTCATTAACTGATCTTCATTAGATATGACCACGGCAGAGGGTTAGAAAGTGGATAACTTGACATCCTTTTAAGGATCTCTGATATACTACTCCAAAGTACATGATATTTTTTGAATTATTTCAGGTTGATTGATATCTGAAATGAGTTGGGAAGTACATGGGATAGAGTCTTTCAAAATAAAGTGATGTTGGGAGCAAAAAACGTTCGAACATTCGGAATGAGTTTCTGTTCCTCAGGGGTCTCAGCCCTTGGTTGAAATGATTGCATATCTCTGAGAGTAGGCTCGAGCCCTCTCAGGCCCACGTGCTGCACACACAGCAAAGACTGAACACGGATCAGTCAACCGACATGTAATCCCATAGCAATAGCTCTATTGCTGCAACACAAAATAAAAGCACACAACCAGAAGACATTCTCTGGAGCAGGAATGTGGTCAACATTTCCTTATTTGGCTCAGTTTGGGAACTTCTTTTTTTCATTCACTGAAAATAAGACAACTTTTTTTTTTTTTTTTACAGGTTTCTCAGTGTGTACAGTATGACTCAAGTTAACCACAGACACGACTCTGCATAAACAATTGAAAGATAAAAGATGTCTCTGTCTGTACAGTATCATGTAAGATTAACCACAGAGATGACTTTATCATCAGCATACAGTCGATATATTTAAATGAGGTTTAAGCAGCATTTCACTTAGTATGACATTTAAAACTACATGCATTAACCTTTGAATTAGTAATGCAAATTTACAACAACATGTTCATAAATTGTATATACTAAGTGAAACATTACTTTAACTCAATTTAAAGAGTACACATGCTGTTTTAGGACATAGTGCTGTTCTTGAGCTAGATTTAGTGCACACGACAAACAGCATCACATGTATTAGTCAAACAGCAACAGACGAGTGGGGTTGCTTTGTCCACTTTATGTTTTTTTATCCACTCACAAAGCCCTCATATTTAAGTTTCTGCATTGCTATGGCAAATATTTCATTTCTGGTATATTTAATAATGCAAGCCTGATACATTTTTAATGAGGTTTTATGAAGATGGCTCCCACAGAATGAGCACTGACACATTCTTGTGAGTTTGGTGAAGCAATGTCTGTGATGTTTAGATATGCTTCAAATCAAAAAGGGCCAAAAATATAAATAACCACGAAATATTTATTATGTAGGAAATGCAGGAATGTTGACTCACTCACACAGATACTCACTCACCCAGACAACACGTTGAAATGAGCTATGTAGGTTATTGTTTTCAGTTCTGCTACAGAGTGTGACAGCAGTTGTTTGAAACAAGAGAGTGTCCATGTTTTATTGGTGCAAAGCCAAATCTGCAGCTCTGTTTGGCCCTCGGGACACACTGTACACATGTTTCTGTTTGTACCAAGCAGAGAAGCTGGTCATCTTAGTCTCTCGTCTTCCTTTCCACATACCTCGTCTCCCATTCGATACGATTCAAATGTGTTAGCGCTAAGTGAGGAAGTCCACTTGGAGGAACAGAAGGAGGAGTCCACAGTGAGTGCAACATGTTTCATGAGTGAGACCCTCTTCTTGGTTTACCTATATTGCTCTCTTCACACGTTCTGTTAGCTGCCTCTTCATTCACTTTCCCCCCCTCTCAGTTTTTCAGGTGCTATAGCTCGCTGTGGCGCACTGGAGGCTCCAGCTTGTGTGACAGGGCAGTGAGGACCTTGTCGAACTTTTCATAACGCTCCGATTGGCTGCCCTCAGAGCCGCGGCTGCCCCACAGGAGACGCATCTGAAACTCGGTTTGGAAGATCTCGTGTATTTCTGCTCGCTCCTTGAAACCTGGAGAGGAGAGGAGGATAGAGAAGAGGATGTTAGTCTTTAAGGATGACCCTGTAACCATGGCGAACATAAAGTACATCAACAAGTCCATCATTGGTGGTAAATAATGAGAAGTCAAAGACAGTGTGGGACATAGAAAGTGTTAACCTATAGGTTTAAAAGTGAAAGTTGGCTCACGTGATTCTGATTCTGATTCTGATTTGAACTACATTTAATACACTTGGTCACACAGAGTGTCCATACTCCGAGTCAAAGGATGAAAAGTTCAGCCAGTTCCATTCCACATCAGTCTATTGCTCATAACAAAAGAATTGAACCTCTATGTCCTGATGTTGATTGAATAAATACAGCCCCAGTCCTTAACCCTAACCTCTGGAGTAACTGAAGGTAGCTTTTTAAAATTAACACCTTGAGATCAACTAATTTCAACAACTGTATTGAGACAGCATGTCAGCTTGGCTCCTCGAGTTGTAGATGAAGGGCACAGACTGAGCCGGTCAGACTGATCGATCATGAGGTATAAGAGAAAACAGAGATGTGAGCTGATAGGTATCGACACACGGTTCAATAAAGCAGTAATGGCCTCAAACTGAAAACCATTGGGGAGGTATTAGAGATCAATGCAGTTAACATAGTAACACAGTAAGAGTCCACACACACACACACACACACGCAATCATTACATCACATTAGATGACGTGACTACACCCACACTGAACACACTCATCACTATTATCAGCAATACATTAACCGCTTAAGATTTTAAGCGACACCGACTGCATTACAGGAACAAAATGTCAGAGGCTAGTTTGACATCATTCTGAGGGTTCTTCTGACTTTATTAAAGGGTTATAAACAGATTATTAGTAGTAGAGTGGTAGTGTGGCAATGTATTTTTCCCAATAAAAATCTATCGTTTAATAGATATGTATTTTTAAAGTAATTTTAGGGGGGGCTTTTTGGCCTTTATTAGATAAGACAGCTGAAGAGAGAGTGGGGGATGACATGCAGCAAAGGGCCGAGGTCCTGCAATGAGGACTGTAGCCTCAGTACATGAGGCAGCCAACATAACCGCTAGGCTAGCGGCGCTCCTGAAACATGCATTTTTTATTCAAAACATTTGTCGACAGCCATTCTCGCTCTTTAATTTATACTTGACTTGATCTCCTGTAAATACTACAGTAACATAAGCATGCTAACGCTGTCACCATGACGGGGCTCACATGCAGAAAAGTAGCAGCTGTAATGTTTACCATGCCCCTCGGTCTTGCTAAAGTTTTATTAGCATGCTATTTAAACACAAAGCACAGCAGAGGTTGATGAAGTGGATTTTGGTCTAAAACAAAGTTTTTGCAAGAGATAGAAAGATCACTGTAGCTGCCTTTACGTCAATTTGTCCTCGGGGAGCATGGATTTGTATTTCAAAATATTGTGGTTATTTATTATTTAGTTGCTGAGAAATCTCCCGCTTGATGAAAAGTTACCAACATTATTAGATGTATTGTCTGGGGCACAATGTATGGCAATCCATCTATGCACTGGATGCGTAAAAATCCTCCCTGCTGCTGGCTTTAAACCAATAAAATGAAAGCTTGCATATTAAGCCGTCTGCACAGTCTCATTTAAGATTAACCACAGACATGACTGTATCACAGTGTTGCCAGACGTACGATAACTATCGTATTTGTACCATCATTTTGCCCTCAGTGCGATGTACGATCAATAATTGCAGAAAAGGCCAAACGTTTGATAATCTTACATTTTTAATGTCTTCTCAACAGAACGTTTGTGACATGAGAGCGACAAATCACACCAGCATAACTGAGATAGCCATCACATCAGCACCATTTTGCGGCTGACCAACACGCTCTCCTCTCTGCTGCCATGGCTCTACCTGCTAATCAGATCATCACCTGATGCCCTGCTAGAGCCTGCGGCTTGTTATTCCAGGCAGTCTGTAGGAAAACGCACGTCACAACAATTTAAGATGCTACTAGCTTAGATCCACAGCGTCTGGAGGTGAAGCAGTTTGCAAAACAATTTACATTTTACTAGTTTGTTCCTTTGTTTGTTCTTTTATTATCATCAATGTGGTGTGAGGGGCATAGATTTGCCATTCAGTGTGTTATTTAGGTCCTGTCTCATGTGTGTGTGTTTTTTTTAAATGTACGGTAGTTTAGGGTAAAATATGATAACTATAAAGCTGCAGGACTATATTGCTGTATTTTCCATCTGACAACTAGAACCATGTGCATGTATCTGTTCAGTTAGTTGAACCAAAGCTGTAGTCCAAACACAGTGTGCTCATAAAGTTGTTAGGATGTAGAGGTAAAGGAGGACAAGTTACCAAAACAGACCGCTGTTGCCAAACACAGAGCGACAGTGCAAGCATCAGTAGAAGCGTCATGTCTCTAAAGCCTCTTCATGGTCTTACCCTGCATTTTGGTCTCTGTGTTGTTTCTGTAGATTCCCCCGTGATGTGCGATGGTACGGGCCGCCTCTAGGTGGTACATGACGACGTCTACTCCCACCTCACTGCTCTCCCAGGGCTCCAGAGTCTCCCCGACAGCCATGCCTCGCTCCAATAGGGACAGTACAGGAATGATATGGGGAAAGGAGGTGTTGGACAGAGCACTTGACTCTGAAAGAAAAGGAACGTTTTGAGTTGGAAATACATTTACACATTAGAAGATTTCTTTTTTTTTGCAACAAATGCAAACCCATACAAACCATGGAGATCAGGATCTCACCTTTGCCATCATTCATATTCTTCATGAAAGGTTTGAGTTTCTTCTCATACAGAATAGCGCCCTCTGTGTGTCTCTGGCGTAATGTCACCCACGTCTGCTCCAGGCGGGAAATCTAAAGAAATAAGTGATAAGAAAAACAAAGCAAGAATGCATTTGATTAAGAAAAAACATATTGAAACCTGGAGCTTTATGCAATTAAATGTAACTTTTATTTATCTTACCTGCGGCAGCTCCAGGGCTCTCATCACAGCAGCAAAGCCAAACATGTTTCCCAGGCTGCTTTTCAGCTCTGCTGCCAGCTGGATGGTCTTGTGGAGCAGGGTGGCCCTCTCCTCAGTGCTCCCTGTGCAGCCCAGCAGGTCCACCGCCATCATGATCGACATGGTGTAGAATCTAAGAGAGGACATAGCGCTATTCAACAAAAGATTTTAACTAAACAGAATCTCTGCTGCTGATAGGGAAGAAAAGAATGAAGGGGCAAAGCCTTGAGGTTTTGATGAAAAATATATCATTTCAAATACTTTTTCAAGATGTATGAAAAGTTTATCAGTCATTCAAAGCTTCAATGCACAGCTTGATGCCTCAAACTCAGTTTTTATCAAGTTAGCTTTAAGTAAGAGGAATGTGAGAGGAGAAAAGAGGATGACACAGTAGGGGGTAAGAACAAAGCAGAGAAGGGAGCAAAGATCGTGGGGAAGAAGAAGAAGAACACAAGAGAGCACAGATGATCAATAGCTGAATTAATGAAAGAGTCAGTCCGTGATGTACAGTAGGAAGAAAGAAGAAGAAATGCACGTTTGTACCTCTCTAGTAGGTCAAGTCTTAGCTGGTGTCCATGTGGTAGTGTCAGTAACTCCAACCCTGAGGACACTCCCATCATCCTTTGCATCTCTGAGGTTACGCCTAATATTCTAGCCACCTGTCCATGAGACAAACCATAGATTAGTTGTACTTATGGTGTGTGTGTGTGTGTGTAGGTATTTATTAGTGTATGAATATCTGCTCATGCTAGCAGTTACTGTTTGTGAGCCGACATGCACACGCATTTGGTGTGCGTGCGTGCGTGAGTGGGTTTGTCTGTACCGTGCAGTCCACCATGGTGATGTGTTTAGCTGCAGTTCTTGCATCCACCTCTGCCAGCAGCTCTTTGACTCTCTTCAGCACCGACATCTCCAGAGGTTTATTCTCAGCTGGCATCAGGCGAGACTCGTACCTGCACGAGAGATTACACCATATTAGAATAAACGCAACAAGGACAGTATGAGCACTGGCACTGATTACAAGAAGAGATTTTTTACATACAAACACACAAAACGTAAAGCTTTTTCTTGGCCACAATAGATCTATAAGACCACTAGAGATAATTACAAAGAACAGTTTTTCATCTGCAAATGAAACCACATAATCCAGACATTGTAAATATTCTTCATGTGGCATTAAACACTTTTTCAAATGTTTTTTTCTTTTTTTAAACACAATATTCAACATATTCCTCCTTCACCAACATTTCACAGGGGACACTGAGATGTCCAAAGCTACTTCCTGCTCCATCGCTTCTGCCAACTCAGCGTACCTGACCATTTCCTTTGCACAAGCTTCATCTGCTGTGTCCTCCCATGGCACAGTAAGCCCAATAAAGTACTGCTGTGTCTCAAACCGCAGCACAACGTCTGCCCTTGGGCTGCTTCTCACAAGATTAACAGCTGTTTGCTCAATTCTGTTTTTCAGTCTCTGCTCACTCAAACCCGTACTGCAGAGCCTGGTTCAAGATGCCTTACTCCTATATTCATGCCTTCTCTCACGAAGCATCAGCAGTTGTAGTGATCTTTAAACACATCCGCCTTACTGCAGAGAGATTATGATGTGTAGTAGTAGAAACTAAGCAACAAGCTATACAACGTGGCCTCTGCCTGTACTTCAGACTGTAGTTTCTCTGTTATAACAAAGAGATTGTTAATAAGATGTGGACGTAGCTATAGCCTATGGATTCAAAAGAAAATCCTTCAAGAAGTGGCTGTTTTCCTTCAAATGGCCAGCAGGGGGAGACTTTACTGGACAAAAAAAGGAAGTGTGATTGTATGAAACCAGAAAGGAAAAAACCTTCTACTTGTTAATTGCTGTTTTAACTCAACAGACATGTTATTGGTGAGTTTAAGGTCTTAACCATGTGTTTCTAGTCTTCTACAATACAGCTGTCAGATGTTGATTTGATTAATTATAGTCAAACAAGTATAACAGAGGATAAGCAGGGCATGATTTAGGGTGGAGATAACATGGATAAAGACAAGAAATGCATAACATCCCTGTGGTCCTAATATGGTCTCTCTTTTCTGGTACCCACAACTCGAAGATGATCACGGCTAAATGCCAAAGTCTAGACTTCCAAAAGGGTGTTCACTAACCAATGACATCACATTGTCTGCGGTTAAAGCTGAATCAGTAATGCTCTTGTGATTTAGTCTGATTGTGAGTCAGTTGGTTTCCCTTTAGGATCTTTAAACAGAAGCCTTTACTGAGCCAAACTATCAGAACTTAGCAGAAACTTGATGATGGAGTAAATTAGACAAAACAGAAGACAAATGTTCATCCTTGTTTCTGTTCCTTATCTTCAACCTAAGACAACTAACACACATCTTATCACAAAGTTTACTGATTTACATTCTGTATTACGACCTCAAATGATCAGTTTTATTAGTTTTTTAAAGATGTTTACCTTTTCCGAGGCAGATAGCAAACCATCTACATTAGCCGTTAAGCTCCTTGGATCACCTCTTGTTTTGAATGTGCTATATACGTATAAATACAAAGTGACTTCACTTATTTAATTAATTGTACATTAGCCTTAGAAAACGGTCAATAACATTTAGTCTAATTAATCCAGATTCTTCCCATGTCAAATCCTTCTTCAGTCAAGCCAGGAATAATACAAAATCATTTCATGAAGAAGTGCATTGTTGGTGCAAAGGGAAGCGCTTGTGTGCTGTTTTCTTTTTGTTTTCAACATAATGATATGCATATTTAGTCTTTGTAGTACAAGATGGCACTTCCAGCAGCACCTATTCTGCATATAAAGTGGTTGAACTGTCTTATCTGCAAGAAGCCCTCTAAGCCTTTGATGCAATAATGTACTTCAGAATTATTCTTCAATACATTTCTTGTCATCTGAAATGAATGTTGCTTGCTTTTGTTGGAAGCCTGATCCTGTGTGTAAGTGTTTTATTTTACCTAGATGGCCTGAACGAGGATGTTGTCTCCACCTGTGGGGCGCTGAACATCCCCTCTCCCTCATCCCTGCCTCCGTTCTGCTTCCTTTCTTCCACTCGCAATCGCTCTACGTAGCCCTTGGTCGGGGGTTTAGGTGGCCCAGCGGGGCACGGCCTGAGGTCACAGTAGCTTCCCGCTGTTTCTGATGAATGTGATTGGTAGCTAGGATGATGGGCAGGCGAGGAGTGTGCAGAGTGGGAGGTATGCGCGGGATGCTCTGGTGGGTTGTCACATGCCGAGGGGCTGAGCTGAGGGTCACTGGAACGCCGCATCACGGGGGACGGTGGGATGACGGCAAGGATCCGCCCGCCTGAGTGGGCTCTCTGCCTGGTGACTAAAGCGGGAGAAGAGTCTTAACATCATTTTGTAAACGTATTCATGTATCCGAGTCTGTTTTTCTTTGGTACTTACTTGCACTGTATGCAGGAGACAACGGGGTTTCCCCAACAGGTGACAAGGTGCAGCGATACTCCTGAATTTGGTCCATGCTCATCGCACAGTTCCTCATTGCGTCTTTGTGGTGGTGAATTGTTGATGGGCTGCAAAAACAGCATTTTCAAGATGTTACAACCTTTGGGCATACATTCTTTTTAACTATGCTGTGATCCTGAAGGAAATCTCACAACTAATGCAGTTAAGGGTGTCAAAATGATCAGTTCAGTGACAGGAATGGTGTTGTTACAGATGCATTGTTTAGGTGAAAGAGGTGGGGAGAGTATACGTTGATGCAGCCTTGACAACATTTTTATTTGTACTTTGTTATACACACTGATTCTTGTGTTTTTTCTGAGCTGGCACTTTTCTTTAGGACTTTAAAGTCGGAGCAGAGAATGTCGTGCAGTTTGGCCCTTTAGAGCATTTCTATTATTAAGATGCATAATCTCTATTTTTAGCACATTTTTACTGGAAAATATTTCAACTCTCATGCCCAAATAAATTGCTGCCCACAAATCTTTGCCATTTGAAAACCCAGTGTCTCATTGGCACTGGTTTTGTCTCCTGTTTTGACAGCTTGTTGAACTCCTCTCCATACTCCCTATGAGGCTGACATTTATTACCACTGTACACAACGCTTTTCTCTGCTCCTTCTTTGTAGTTTCAAGTTTCAAACAGCTTCAGTTCTGTTTCAAACTTGAATGATCTGTCGAAGAAGTGGCCAAGGGAACGAGTCAGTTTGCATTTTCACTGTGAGGGTTCGAGGCTTGGGAAGGTGCTTAAGGTGAGTGTGAGGTGAGGGGACCGCAGGGACGTGGGAGGTAAGTACACTAGTTTTGTGCTCCAACACATCACACACAAACAACCTGCAGTTGGGAACAGGTTCCGGCTCTGGTTCTGGTGGTACCACTGGCGTCTGAACTGGACTTGGACTGTCTGAGTCACTGATTATGAATGTAACATAGAGCAAGAATGAAACAATGACAAATATAATGGGGAAAAAAACAGTCAGGATTTTTATTTTGTTCCTTCATGCTCACCTGTGAGGTATCATCTTCTCCGTTGTCAGCCCGTCAGTCATGGTGACGCTCCTTCTCTTGATGTAAGCTCCTCTCTGACTGGAGGGTGAGTATGCGGAGCCTTGCTTACTGTTGGCCAGAGCGAAGGTGGCCTCCAGGTAGCGCAGAGGGAGAGTCCTGCTGACAGGACAGTAGATGTGGACACCGCTGGACTGGGAGACAGGTTTACGTTGGCCCACGTAGAACCTCACCAGCTCCTGGACTGAGTCAAAACTGTCAGACTCAAGGACATACTGCACCTGTGGAGGAAGAGAGAAGAAATACATTTGTTGGTTTGCATTGCAGCTGCTCATTGGATGCATCATGACCAAATATCTGTTTGTGAGGAGTATAGACTGGACGTGGACATAGTGTCATGTGTTTTTTTTTAATTAAACACTGTCTGGCCCTGTGATTTATAGGCGACCAGTCCAAGGTGTACCCCGCCTTTGATCAGCTCCAGCCTCCCCTGACCCCGAACAGGAAAAAGCAGTATAGATGGATGGACAACACTATCTGCCTAAAACCTGCATTCATTCTAATGGCCAGCAGGGGGAGACTCTGCTGGTTACAAACAGGAGTCCAACTGTCCAAACCTAATGGAAAAATAAGCCTGCCTCCTCCTAACATTTTCCTTATAAGTCCATGGTCTTTATTGCTAGTGTCAAGCTTTCTTCAAGTCAGCATGATGTTCATTTTGAGAGGCCCATTTGGAGTTAAACTGACTATGGTGGAGAATACAAGACACTGCTGGTTTCAAACTTGTTTTCACAGTAAAGATTTTAGATATAGTGGATCTCCTTTGTACAAAAAAATTAACAGAGAACAGGAAACAGTATTAAAACAGGCAGATGGACGTCAAAGTAGGGAGGACCTTCAACAAATGAGCCTTCCCATGTAATCAAATCCATCACTCGGGGCATTAGAAAAAAGAGGTTCCTCGATTGGAGGATGAACGAAGACAAGTGATCATTTTGACGTACATAAAACTTAATACAAGTTAAGTGTTATTGTGAAGTTGAAGCTCTGGGCAACACTGCCATGTCTAGAAAGGCTCTGGTGGTGTGCATGCTAATTCATTGGAAAAGCTGTGGCTGAGAGGTATAGGAACAGCTATAAGATCAGAGTCTAGTTAATGAAATAGGGAACATCTGTGCACTTTCTACTCCCACCTGAAACTGGACTGATGATGACTTCAAATGTGGTTGAGTTTACCGTCTAACAGCTAAAAGTCACGATGAACGACAACCTCAAAAGGTATTCAAGACACAAAAATGTGATATTTTCTGAAATTTCTTTGTGAGATCAGGAGATTCAGCACAATGGTTGACATTTTCTGAAACTGCAGAGGCCATAGAAGATCCTCTTTTACAGCTGGATTATAAGTTAACATAATTTACTGTCAGTCATTGGAGCTTTTCTCTGTAATCTTAAAATATGCATGAGGAAATATCCTTAACGTTCCCACTGGCAATAATGCATTTGGATTTCCTGCTTTACATTAGCTGCTTGTGTAAAGGCATGACTCCCGATGTGGTAACAAGCTAACAAGCTTCATCTAAAGGCAGCATAAGAGACTTTCAGAGAGATAGAGGTTTGTTGTTTGTTGTTTGAAGATAGAACAGAAACAACAACAACGTGTTTTTGAATGTATACACCATAATATTTGTCAGTTAAAATCACCAAATAAACACAAGAGAGCATTTTTAACAACCAGGCAAAAGGTGCCACTTCAAAGTGTATAAAAATAGTCGTTAAGAAATCACTTCTTAATGACTATGATCACGAGTGCTGAAACAGAAAGCCAGTGAAATCTGTAACACATACCTTTGTCTCATTGGATTTGACCAGGACTTTACTGATCTTAAAGTGCAGCACCTCATTATCCCATCGACAGGTCAGTACGTAGTCGCCCACACTGGTCAGAGAGTCACGCACCAGGAAATCTCCGTTACGTACGACCAGAGTCTCTGACACCTGGACAGAGAGAGAGAGAGAGAGAGAGAGAGAGAGAGAGAGAGAGAGAGAGAGAGAGAGAGAGAGAGAGACAGAGACAGAGAGAGAGAGAGAGAGAGAGAGAGAGAGAGAGAGAGAGAGAGAGAGAGAAAATGTTTTAAATGAGTAAAACGAGACAAAAGACTGAAGAGCTGGAAGCGAAGTTGTCTCACAGCAGGAGTGTGAATATTTAGTTTCTGACACTTTGACTGTTGAATAATTGAATTTAGACAATCCCGATTATTCACAACAACGCCTAAAGACAGTTTCTGAACAAACACAACTATCTCTCTGACTTCCAAGCCGTCTCTGTTGTGCACTGTTTGAATTGGCAATGATGGATAAAGTTTTTGGCAACAATGGCCGGGGTGATTTTTGTGAGGATACATTTTAAACTGAGTGCATCACTGTTGTTTTGAATGTATTGACAAAACAAGCAATCAAGAAAAGCAATCTCCGCATTCTCAACAGAGCCGCTTCAGGCTGTTCATCCCTCTGATATCAAACACTGCAGACGTTTGTCTGCTTTACTGACGACTACACATCACAAATATTGATCTTATAGTAAAGCAGTAAAGGAGATATATTTCATAATAAGCAGAATTACATTTTAAAAGGACTTGCAAAGAAACGGCTGATGATTGCAGAAGGTGAAAGGCGTTTCATTTACTCTACAGAGGAAACAAGGACAGATATATGTACTGCAGCACAGCACAAGGTCTGTCGTGTTTCAACAGTGTCATATAGACCAGCAGGGGGCAGCATACACACAGGTCATAGGCTCAGGCCAAGTGCAGGATCCACTTTTCCCTCCTTTTTCTAAACTACATTCAAAGGTGGCGCTTCATTACACCAAACCATACCTGCATTTATGAATACATTATCATTTTATACTGTCAGTTAGGACATTAACACGTAAAATGCAGTACTCTGTCACATAGTGAAGACTTAACGTTTATTCTGTTTTTCATCCTTAGTTTTAATCTTGACCAATCATTGAGAGGATGCCCTTATAGTTTATTCATTACAGAATAAATGCTTACACAAAAATGATAATAATATAGAAGTAACAAGAATACAGGTTTCTTAACATCTTGTTGTTTAAATTGGTGCTCAAAGAAAAGTTCTGCTGATTATTATGTGGGTTGAAAAAAGTTCCAAGAGTGTGCAGTACAAAAATGTAAATATGTTTTCCTATATTTAGTCTTTATGCACGGGACATGGAGATTCAGCAAATCACTTCAGGGACTTGATGAATAAGAATTAAAAGGAAAAAAACAATGCCCGTCACGTTCTTAAACAGAGGACGAAGGAATCTAAACAAAGGAAATGAGCAGAGGTGAAAGCATTTAGAACAGCTAATGTAAAATCCCTTTCTCCACACACAGGCAGTGTGTAACATTAAGTAATGTTTAGGTTACCAGGGCGCTTCAGGGTTTCCCCAACTTTACACGAGGGGCAAATCCATGAATAAATGAATATTTTATGTAAATGAAAAGAGGAAAGACTCACAGATGGCTGATTTGAATCTGTGTTTATGTGTGTGTGAAAGAACAGAGGTTGATCAAGACACGGAGGCTGAGCGAGCACCCTCCACATGTGCATGCATTGTGTATATGTGTGTGTGTGTGTGTGTGTGTGTGTGTGTGTGTGTGTGTGCTGCATGTCTCTCTGTGTATCTGTGTCTCAGTCACCAGCTGTGAAACTCAATTGCGTTCGTCAGCGACACACACAGCTGTCTGTTTGGCAGAGGTTCCCCTCCTTCTGAGCGCTAAAGCAATTTCTGTGGAGCTGTGACAGATGATGGGATTCATTAATCAGTGTCATTCTGTGTGTAAACGCCTTTAAACTGTGCTTTTAGAGCCTCACACTCTGGACAAATACACACTCATCTAATCATGCCATTTACTATTTACTAATGGCTGACAAGAACATCAACCAACACAGACATACTTTCATGCTTGTACTTTATCTCATTAAACTCTGTTTTTTTGATAAATGCAGATTATTGAAATAAAAAACACTGAAGAATTTCATCATATTCAGAATTTATCTAAGATTGGCTGATCATGTTTTCAATCTCTGTATGTTCAAACGTACTGTATAGTTTCAGCTGTAATACAGATGGCTTAAAAAGTCTTCATGCATGTGCGTGTGCGTATTAATATGTGTTTGTGTGTCTGCTGTCTATACGTTTATGTGCACCAGTACATGTGCTGGGACAAACTGCGGGACAGGCCTTGGGCAGGATGTATGTAACTCTTCCTAAACCTCTGTTCAGGACTTCCAGTGTTCTGGTAACTCATTATACTCTGTACTCTTCACGTAAACAGACTCTACAGTGATTTGTTTTTCCAGTGTGTGTTTACCTCTCTGGGTATGTGTCCATGGTACCAGCCATGGCTCCTGATGTCAGCAGCGCTTAGTTTCAGCTCCTCCTCCAGCTCCTTGCGAAGTTTCTCAGGAGGTGACTCCAGCAGGTACTTCTCCTTGGAGAACTGTACAAAAGAAACACGAGATAGCAAAACGTCAGCCGGAGTACCGAGCTTTTCACAAATATCGTTGTCTGTACACTGATGTGCACCATAGATTGGATGCATCTCAATTTATATTTGATTTTCTTGAGGGATTTGAGTTCAGGAAAACATTATGTAGTAGTATAATAATAATGTAATGTAGTAATATAATGTTCCTTACAGCAGAAGGCCTTCAACCCAAATACACACAGAGATGTACAAAAACACACACCTGCCTTACAGAAGGCAACACTGCAGGGAAGCAACACTGTGTTCTGCCTTCCAAACAAGCACCCACACCCACACACACACTCACTCGCTCACTCACTCACTCACACACACACACACACACTCACACTCACACACACTCACTCACACAGGCACACAAGAAACAATCCAATTGACCCTGACCTGATTACAAAGAGGCAGAAATCATCTCGAGTAATCTCTTATTGTTCTCATGTTCTGCAGAGACCGAGCTTTAGCTTGTGAGTGTGGTCACTCAGGAAGGCTTGTGCTGCAGTAATGCTGAATACACACTCACACACACACATGCACACACTCTGCACACAAACACATGGATCATGTTTCAGATTTGAAAGCTTTTTTTTTGGGGGGGGGGGGGGGGGGGGGATATTGACACCATGATTGGTTGAAACCAGAATCAAACTCTGAGGAAAAACGAATACATTCACGTGTTTGAAGGGTTTATCTCTATACACACAAACTCTGACATTGGGACGCTGAACGCGTCGTACCAACCACTTATGATGGAAAAATTGAGTTCAGAAAGATGATTTTAGATGAGGCAAACAGGGGACACACACTAATACACACGTGCACACACACAAACTCGTTCATAAACAACCACACAACACACACAGGAATAAACAGCGAAGAAGGAAATCATCTCGTCTCTGCCAATATGAGGAGAAATGAGACTGGAGACCAAAATAAACACAAACAGCCCCGTCACTAAGGCTAGCTTGTCGCTCCTCCTAATATTTTCCTTCAATCTCTCCTCCACTCTCTCTCTCTCTGGACCTAGGTTTTTTCTCCTTTTTCCCCCTCTCGCTCCCATTTCTTCTTCCTCTTTCCTTTCATCACCCCTCACAATTTTTAAAGTTGCAGTAACTTGTTAAACTTTTGCTCAGTGCGTGTAAGACAAAGAGAGGCAGCAAGTGTGAGCTTGGATGGCAAAGTGTGAAGATTTGTGTTTGTAAGGTGTTACTCCACCTTCTCAAACAAGTGTGTGTGCATGTGTGTGTGTGTGTGTGTGTGTGTGTGATATGAGGAGACTACAAGAGCCAAACAATCGATCTTATCATCTCCAGGTCGCTGCCGGATGAAATTATTAACTTCCTCCTCTCTCCTGCTCCTCTGCCTCTCTTCTTTAATCCTCCGGGGGAAAGATGGAGGAATATCGCCATGGAGGCTCACTCTCCCAGATTAGATTTGAGGTGTGTGAGTGTAAATACGTGTGTGTGTGTGTGTGTGTGTGTGTGTGTGCGTGTGTGTGTGTGTGTGTGTACAAGGGGGAGAGGAGGCCAATAAAAGAGCAGAAAGGTCAAGTGTGCTGTTATTGCTTTTCCCTGTCTCTGTGGAAACCCAGGAGAGGTCTGCCACTGAACTGATGCTCTAAGATGAACTTTGTGCATATACGCGTGTCAGTCTACGTGTGTGTATGTGTGTGTGTTCGTACATATATATGAAGGGTTATGGGGCAAATTGAAATGTCAGCAGGGCTCTATTTATGATACGGTTCATGGAATAGGCTGACATCAGAGGGGACTCGTTGAGAGTGTAAGGCAGAAATGAACAGACAATAAAGGAGCGGTGCAGGAATAAGAGGGATTGTATTCTGACATATGAGGGGAAGTATAGGACGTATGCGTCAATCGCACACTATTTCGCCGGCATCACGCTTCTATCATTCTAAATCTCCTGCACGGTAAGACTGCAGAGAAATTCATCTTTGGTACATATTGTACGCCTATTCACTCTTGTGACTCGACTCCAGAGACCGTGTGTTGTAATGGCAGATAGATTCTGTTGTGAAAAAGAACAAAGGAGGTACAAAAGAGGTGAGAATAAAAGAGAAAAGGAAAATTCTATTCATACGAAAAGTGTTGGAGGTAAAAGGTACAGACACAAAAGAGATACACAATGGAAGATATGTGCAAAGACGGTATTATACTACTGGTGCAACAACAATGGCTAGATGTACGCCACTCTTTGCAACTAAGACGAGACCTTGCCTTCCCAGCATATCGTAGTCCCTGTCATACATGCATTAGGCTCTGACATTTTCAGGAACTTTCCTTTCACATATGCACCTCACAGCAGGACATAATCAGTATCCAACATGCGCTCGCAACTTGAAATACTTAATTTAGTTTTGGTGAGAGCGTGCGACAGGAGGATGAGTCTTCTGTAACGGCCACTCTTTCTGAATTTATATCACTACCATATGTTCAAATGGCGTTCCCACAACACAAACACAACTTTGGGAAACAGTAAACAAGCATCTTAGGCGAGCATGGAGAGTATGAAGCTTAGAAACTGCTCAATGTGAACGACATTATTGCCCATCACTCTGTTCTGTTCAGTAATCAATAAGCATTATATCCACTGCCAAACATTTGTGTGGGTGTGTTGGATGTTGCACGTTTATTTGTAGTAGTATATTAAAAGAACATGTACTTCTGAAGCTGGTGTTAATGTTGTAAAGCAGTGGGATTATTAGATACTAACCCTATATGATGACATCATACTCTGTGCTCCAATTTGAATGGTCAGGATTATTAGTACTTAGAGTTTTTACAGCAGATCAAACAGACTTTAGAACATGCTCATAAAATACATAGGGTTACATTATTTGGCTCACATGACAAAAAACAAATGCTTGTGCGTTTTTGTGCAACCTTGATGTATTTTTTGAACATTTTTGCAACTTAGGCTAAGCACTCTGAAGTGCAGCCTCCTCCTCCTACTGACTTTAGAACATTTTACACTTCAACAGACAACAAACCCCCTGACATGTTCTATGGCATGTTTATAGTGGGGTTCATGATAAACAGAGCAGTGAGGGTGACAAGCAGATGCGCAAACATATGTGCACTCAACGAATGTCGAAACTATTTAGCCAGCAAAATCAGTCTGTTAACAGAGACTGCAGTCTGAAGTGTTGTTCACACACACTTTAACGGTAAACTGAGTTACAAGAGAACAGATGCTGTAGTGCTCCAAGCAGGTGGCCTGGGTTCAAGTCTGACCTGCAGCTCCTTTCCCGATTGTCATTCCTCACTCTCTCTATCCACTGTCTTCTCTAATCAATGCATAAAAGCCCAACAACACGTTTTTTAAGCTAGTAACAGAGAACATACTGAAATACAAACATGGATGTTAGCATACTCCCTTATTTATCCATTGTGTGTTTCTCCTTTAGTATCAGCGCCATACAAACACGTGATCAGAATTCCTATGAAAGATGTGCAGACCAACAGTATTAACATGAGAGGGGATTCATCAACACAGCAGCGAGACAGAGCGGCAGATTGTCAGATCAAAACACAGAGTCCAACAGAAAGATGAACCAAGAGGCAGACAGGTAGCAGAAACAGTCAACCAGCACACATAGAGACAAGACATCAGACATTCAGGAAGGCAAGCAGGCAGGCAGACGGACAGAAACTCATTACTGCAGACAGAGAGGCAGACTTGCAGGAAGACAGGTAGCCCATTAGCAGATGAGAGAGTTTGGACAATTTAGCAGCTGATGCAGGACTTGGCTTCCCCAGGGAGGCAAAGAGAGGGGAAGTGATTGGTGTGTGCATTTGTGCACATGCAGGACGTAAGTGGGTGTGCAATCATCCATTTAGGAGTGCGTGCATATGTTTGCTCTAATTTAGTGGAACTATTAATAAAATAAAGAAAAAATGGATGGGGCTGTGCTTTATTTTTGTGGGTAAGCTTGAAAGGAACACCAAGGTACCAAAGCTAATAGTACATTTAATGCAAACACATATTCATTAAAACCCTTTTTAGTTAAATAGATTGTGGGGGTGCTGGGAGTGATGGGGGAGGGGGATTCAGGGCTATCCTAGTTAGAGGTTCCAGGGGTGTGTACATCTGTAAATATGAGTTATATATAACACCACAGTGTGATCCGGGGTGTGCACGTGTGTGAATATGAGTTATATATACCAGCACAGTGTGATCCATCATCTAATTTACACCAACAGGCACTTAAGCTGTTATTCCTCAAAACCAATTAGATGGCTCCGTCTGATGACATCATCACTACCCTCCCTGAGTGAAAATTGACCTTGCTATCGCTCAACATCAGTGGGAGGGAAAAAAAGCGACCATCGAAAAGGAAAATAAATGAAAGGGATGATAATGGGGAGAAATCCGAAATATATGCACATATTTATACATATATTATTCACACACACACCCTTTTTTTAGAACGCTGTGTGTGTGTTTCTGTGGTTTTTGGTTTTGTTATGTTGTCTTTTTTATGCTGAATTTCATATTTTTATCTATTTTTCAGTTTGCACGCTTAAATGTTGGGCAAGTTTTTAGTTTTAATTGGGAAAACAGCACGATGAAACTGAAAGTAACCACTTTCGGACTGAACCCTCCTCATCACTGCATGTGTTTGATGTACACAGCCACAGGTATTTACAATGCACGACGCAGTGGGGTACAGCGTTAACAGCATGTTGTTGTTTGTCGGTGAACTAGTTTGTTTGCTAATTCTTGAGGCAAAAGCACAAAGATGAGTACCTCGAGCAATTTAAAACGGATGCAGCTTACAAAAAACAAAGCAAGTACATGAATGAGAAATGAAACGGAAGATAATTGATGACAAGTTTTAAAAACACGCAGGGAACAAAATTAAGTCTCTGGCTTTATACTGGAAAAGGGAGGGGGGAATAACGAGCAAGAAAATAAAGGAATGTGTTCTAGAGGGCTGCAGCTCTTAGAACTCAGCTCATGCCAGAACGCATCATCTTTTTTTTTAGCTTGTGGGGCTAGCCTTTAACCCCGTTGTCATAGAAACGCCCTGAGCGGTGGCGGCAGAGGGGGGGCAGGGCTGGGGGACCCACCTCTTGGTCGGTCATTTGTGCACACACAAGCACACACAAACACACGCAGACACACACGTTTTAGGATCAGGGGTCAATTTGGAAGAACCTTTCTATCCCTTGATCTTGTTTCTCTATCACCTCCTCTCTCTCTGCCCTCCCCTCCCCCCCCTATCCCATGTCCCCTCACTTTTGAGGAGAAAGAGACCAGGATTACTGAATGAAGACCCTTGTATCTTCCTATCTTCTATTACACGCACGCACGCACGCACGCACGCACGCACGCACGCACGCACGCACGCACGCACGCACGCTAAATTTAAGGGTTTTTGTGTACGAATGTGGCTGATATCACCGCTCTCCAGACCGTTATAATCCCTCTGTGCCCTCCGGTCTGATTCCACTGTTACATTCACACTGCTTCACACGAGTATAATGCTCTCCAACACACATGTAATATGATATGAGCATTAGAGGGAGCGCTGGTAACATCACACTTCATTGTTTAGACTTTTAAAGGGGCGAATGGCATTAAATCAAAGTCAATGAAACTTCCCTGATGCAATAAAGAAAGCTAAACTATGGTTTCAGTATTTTCTACATGTTGCATAACAAATAATGTGCTGAGTGGTTGGTATGTGTGTTAGATTTATAATGCATTTTGAACCAGAGTAAAAGAAAGTAGACCACCAGAAATGCTTCAAAGAAATATTGAATTAATGTGAAGAAAAGGGGAAAATGAAAGTTGCAAACATCTCACCTCCAATTTCAGAACTTTAGATACTCATGAGACCAAACCGATGAGTACTTAACAAAAGAAAAGGAATAACTTTGACCCAAGTACATACCTTGTAAGGTACTGAAAAAAAAAACCCTGAAGCCTTTTACATAACATTTAGGGCTGTTTGTGTCGATGTCTCACTCACTGAGGAGGGCTGGTAATGCTGTCTGAACTATGATCGCTTCTCTTCTTGTACTGTAAGAAGTTCATCTCTATCTAACTTAAAAGAAAATTCTTCTCAGCTTGTTTATCAACCATCTATATATCTTTACTCGCTCATCTCTTTTTTACTATGCAACTTTTATTTTGAAAACCATTCTTGATGGTTTCTTCAGTATAAGTTAAATCGTCTTGTCTGCCCTTCACAGAGTTGTCCCTTAGGTTCTTAAATGAGCGAGTTGTCCTTCAAAAGACTTATTCAAGAAAGTTTGAGATTATACGGACACAGCTCAAAGACGCTGCAATAATAAAGACACAAAAAATGTCCATCAATAATTAATTCCTTTTGACAATGTTTTTTTTAAACGTCTAATTCTTTTAACAACATTGTCAAACCCACATCCAGTGAAGTCTTGTAGATAACAGTTTAATAACAGCTTTAAGCTAACGGATTAGCTAATTAGCAGTGCAGGCTAAGGTTTCCCCGTCAGTTATGGAGCCTTCACTCTGCATGCCATAGAAGTACATTGAGTCTACAAAATAAAGTTCTAACTTGTACGATGAGCTGACAAAATATTGTATTTATATTTTATACTTTTTATATTTATAAGTTTTGGTGGTTTAGTGTCAAACTGTAAGCTTCAAACTACAGATTCAACATAGGCTCCGCCCCTTTTTGGGGGTAACCAAAAACTGTCTTTCACTGATAAGGAATGTCTGCCTAGAAGAAAAAAATATATAGCAGAAAAAAGAACACCAGGAAAAAGGCAGCACTGGTGTCTCATGAGATCAGACATTATCAGAAAACCAGCTGTAGTGTCTTCAGAGAGAGAGAGAGAGAGAGAGTGACGACTGGTGAAGAGACAGAATGAAAATACGAGACTCTTACCAGTGACCTTCTACTGTCGTTCTGAATAAGTGTTTCCTACCAACACATACACATGTACACACAAACGCACACAGAGGGCATTCACCCCTGGAGGCAGCTGGATGTGATATAAATATATATCATACTTGAGAAATATATCCACACACAGAGCACTGGTGTGTGCTGTCAGTCAGCGTGGAATCAGAGAACAGACCCCCTGGATTGAGTGACAGCTGGCGGACAGGATATGACATACAGATACACTCCCACTGAGATCTAGGACGCACAGTGCAGCTCTGCACTGCATGGGTTCTCTCTTCTTCTCTAAACCATTCTCTCCCTTAGCTTTGCAATTCTCCCTTTTCTGTTCTCTGTTCTGGCCATTAATTACATTTCAAGAGCAGTGAGAGAAATGAAGAGAAGTTCAATCGTTAAACTAAATATTTTCTTGAAACCTTGAAAATATGAAGATGTGTTAAGACTGTCTTAATCTCAAGTGGAAATTAAACCCTTGTGTTCAGTCCACCCAACATGTCTGTAAGAATCATCTTTTGCATTTCAGCGCAGTGCGGGCTAAATCCTTTGCTTCTTCTCAGCACATTTGGTCAAAGAGCTCTGCAGAATGTGGTAATATCCTTTAGTTTCTCCCCACTGGTAAAAGTTATATATACTCAATTAAGGAAAATAGAATCAAAGGAACAGTTTAATAACTACGATCTCCCTAGATAGCTATCACGATCATGTTAGTTATATCTTATCCAAACTGATACCAATGAAGACCAAAACTGTAAACATAATACACCCTCTTTATCTCTCTCTCTCTCTCTCTCTCTCTCTCTCTCTCTCTCTCTCTCTCTCTGACTCCACTATTCATATTTTATTGTCTCTCCCTCTGTGAATCACTTTGTTTTGCTACTTGTTTCTGGCTCGGACCGGAAAGCTCTGTCTGTCTTTCTCTTTCTCTCTCTCTCTTAAACATCCTGGTGAGCAACATCTATCAGCACTATGATCAAAAGACCATTACTGAGAGAAAAGGGAAGTGTGTATGCAGACGATGAGCTGACTTATCGGGCTGAATGCCGTGTCCGTGTCTGGACTGCATGAGTGAGCCTGGTTTTGTGTATTTCATTATTATCTTTTCACAACTGTGTCACTCCTGTGAATCGTATTGTATCTTTCTACCTCATTTATCTCATCCTTATACAAAACTTGACTGTTTGCATTTGACAGCGCTATTGGCGACGATAAGGGGGAACCCCCCCCCCCCCCCCCCCCCCCCCCCCCAAAAAACAACAACAACCCTGACAACACAGAAATAGAAAAAGAAGAGTTTTATCCCCACTTACAAGAACAAGCAGGGAAACAGTACTACATACGTACACACACGGGTACACACACAGAGGAGCAGAGAAGATTTTAATGATGTTTGACTGTGAAGTTCACCTCCTAACTGCACATCTCTCCCTCGCCTACTGACCTGCGCTTTCTCTGCTAAGCAGGCCTATAGGCAAAACACCATGCCTCACTGTCTTACACACACGAAAACACACACATACTCAGAATTGCAAGGGGAGTAAAAATCTATTTCCCCAAAGCTTCTTCACGTACACAAACCTCCTTTTCACGCCACATATAAATGAACACAACTAACAAAACCCACAAAAGTAGCATCAATACAAAGACAGAATGTGAGAAACAAGTGTTCACGCAGGTAAAAATAGGCATGACAGAGCTACACAGTAGAGCTACTGATGACGTGTGTAGTTTGTAAGTCAGAATTTAGCATTGATGGGACTTTAAGAGTGATACAGATACCCTCAATGGATTGTAACTATAGCTTATTACTGCAGCTAAGGACACAGCATTTGAGCAATGTTGTGTTGCTGTTAATTATACACAAAAACATGTGTAGGTCTTAGTCTCGACTCGCCCAGCGACTTGATGGGGGAGTGTGGGTGACAAAGTCAAGGCTAACATTTTCAGTTTAAAAGGTTGAAAACAAATGATCTCAATCAGCTGCTTATTATGAGAGATTGAATCCAACATGAGTCATCTATTTTCTTATTAAGTTTTAACATGATTGTTTATCTCATTACCGGTTGTTGTTTTTGTCGATGTACACTCCTCTCTGTTTGAAGAAGACAGAAAAGGTTATGTAACATCATGTTGCATCAATCAGGATTCTACACAAATCTTAATAATCTGATGAAAGTATGTGGATTTCTTTACATATTTGTGTGTAAAACTGAATAGACCTCCATTAAAAAGCATCTTAATGTTGGTCAGTAAGTGTACAAATGTCCAACTATTGTGAAAAGAAGTAAATGTCAATACTTAAAAAAGTTCTTGGAGGTTGCTTTTTATACATCACTGGTATGAAAATATGAAAGCAAAGAAATGAAGGTTACTGTTAGACCTCAAAGACTCACGCAATTGTTCTTTTCAACTAAAAATGTCTAATGTTGGACAAAAGTGTTTTTTAACGGGTCATGGTTACAAACGAACATTAGATAGAAAGCAGCACTACCAGGAGCCAGGAGCTTTTACAAACTCTAGAACACATTAGAAACAACAAGACCCTTTTTATTTGTTTATATCCATCTATTGCATGAAAATGTGCATGCAGCTGACAGACACAGGGGAGGACGAGTACGGCTATAGAGGGTGTGTCTGCAGATCTCTGTTCTCTGTTCGTAACATGGAAAGACTGAAGCTGCAGCTTTGAACGGATGGAAAGATGTCCATGTAACATATCCTTAATAAAATAAAATAAAGAACACCACCAGACATTAAATGACACACACACACACATTTACACCCCACTCCCTTTCCTGTCGACTCAGCAATGCCACACCTATAGATGCAGTTGCCATGGAAACACCATACTCTGCATGCCCCAGCTGGTGTTTCCCTGAGGAGAAATGTGTGTGGGTGTGGGTGTGTGTGAGTGATAGAGAGAGGTTAATGTGCCCCATGTGTGCTTTGCTCTGTCATGTGCAGTGGTGTGTACTGAAGAGGAAAACATGGCTGGTTTGCAGCAGTTCATGGTATTGTGTATGATTGTGTTTGTATGTGTGTATCTGTGTGTGAGTGTATATGTGTGTGTGTGTATGTGTGTATCTCTGTGTGAGTGTGTATGTGTGTGTGTGATTAGGTTCTATATTTCAGTCACCAGTTGGTTGGTCAGGAAGTTCAACCCTGACTAATAACATAAGACTTGACCAATCAGGACTGAGCGTTTATGTCAAGACTTCAAATTAATTAACATAAAAAAACACTTAAGCACTAAAAATATGACTACACTGCCAAAATCTGAACTCATTGCAAATTAATTAAAAATGTAAATACTTGAACCACAACAATAGCTGAAAACAAAGTCATGGAGCAGCACCGGAGTAAACAATTAGCTCAGCAGCCCACTCAATCCGACAGTCTGTTTTTCTTACAATGACTCATGCTTTAAATTTACACACATTACAGTGTGTGGTGACCTGCAGGCTTCTGCCAAACAGAGGATTTGAGACAAAAACAACATTTGGTAGTCATGTTTCCAGCTCTCAAGTGTTTTTTTCTGTCGCACAACTCATCACAGAAACGTACACAAATACAGAATAAATGATGAAGTCACAATCTGATGTTTAATCTTGTATAGTCTATGACATAATAGCTTATGACTGGTTAATTATGTTTTATATGTAATAAAAGAGTGAAAAACAAGTGGATATTAAGGGCGCGGTCACACTGCCATACTCGAGCACGATTGCCACCCCGCTGCGCCATTCCCCCACTGGCCAGCCCGGCCTGCGGTCACACTGCATCAGGACTAACCTGAGCCTGAGCATGATTACCTCTTGTACATAACGTCGCAATACAGAACATGCATGCTTTATGTTATTATTAAGCGTGCTCAGTTTACAAACAGGCGGACTCGAGAGAAAGAAAAAAAAAAGGGACGCGCAGTCGAGTCCGCTTCTGCACATCGTAGAACAGAGAGCATGAAAGTTACTTTACTGACTTTGCGGCTTATTTTGAGTCACTTTAACCAAATACGAATGAGCCTTACTACGCAAAGAGGGGCTGATTTGATGTAGACGTGCGTCCTAGATCTCAGTGGGAGTGTATCTGTAAGTCATATCCTGTCCGCCAGCTGTCACTCAATCCAGGGGGTCTGTTCTCTGATTCCACGCTGACTGACAGCGCACACCAGTGCTCTGTGTGTGGATATATTTCTCAAGTATGATACTGTATATATTTATATCACATCCAGCTGCCTCCGGGGGTAAATGCCCTCTGTGTGTGCTTGTGTGTGTACGTGTGTATGTGTTGGTAGGAAACACGTATTCAGAACGGCGTTAAGTACATTGTGATGTCACAGGTTGGTGTGGTTTAGGGTGGTTTACTACATCTTTCTAAAATGCATTGTGTGTCTTTGAGGCCTTGATAACTAGCATCAATGTTTGCTTAGCAGGCTTCTTCTTCTTCGCCTTTCTTTTCTGCATAGCTTGCTGCCAACAGTCATTCCCTGTGAAACCATCAGCACCATAGACTGTATGAAACATGGATGTAGTCTCAGATCAGTCATCCATTGGTTCCTGATGCACAGTTTTGAAGTCCAACAACGGTGGTCGCCATATTGGAAAACATGTCTGAACCTAACCTTTGGTCAACCTTACCAAGCAACAGGCAAATAGGTGGAGCTGAAGTGGGCCTTAAGCCAAGTAGCAAACAGCTACAGCAAGTCGCTGACAGTCGGATCAGTCAAGCCCTGAATTATGAATAACTCGTATGCTTCATAAAATCAAAACAGATGAGTTATAAAATATTCAGCCCGTTACAGTGTGTGCCAATAAACACATCAAATATTCTGACCAAATTTGTTGATTTGAACCAGACTGTCAACATGTTTATTTCTGCTGTCAATCTGGGCATTTTAATTTGGGTTGTTACTGGGACATCCAGGTCTTTTGGAGCCAGACTCAAGTGGACACTCAAGGAACTGCAGTTTTTTTTGCACTCGCAAATTGGCGCCAGTTTTCATCACCTGAGGTGTGCGCTCGCTTTCCATGTGTAAGTCAGTCACGTCACGTGTTCATCCTCCAAATTGTTCAATAGCACTACTAGTGGTCAATAACTCCAAAACACAAAGCACCCTTAGGCTATTTAGGAATCTAGTTGTCATTGTGTAGATAATATTGATTTTGTTAATAAGATTTTTAAATTGTCACACAGCACCATGGCAGCCAAATACAGAACCAGAGAGGTTCATTCAAACCCTAACACTGCACCTTGCTAAGTAGAATGCATGAAATGTTGAGAACACTGTGTTCCTAGCTTTGCAGCTGCATCTAGAAGGGCCACTTGAATTCGGTTTCTGTAAGAAAAAGGCTGCTTGGGGCGGCAGATAGCCTAGCGGTAAGGTCAGGCACCTCATGTACAGATGCTGTACTCCTCATTGTAGCAGCTGTGGGTTTGAATCTGACCTCGGCCCTTTGCTGCATGTCATCCTCCACTCTTTCCTCCCAACATGTCCTGTCTCTCTTCTGCTGTCCTATCTAATCAAGACAACAAAGGCCCAAAAATATAATGTTAAGAAAGGAAAAAAGCCATTAGAAGTGTGACATTTTTATCGTTATGCGACCAAACTTCTTAACCAAACACCTTATGAGATTATCAACAATGCTCTCAAACAACTGAAACGTTCCTGTTCATTTCCAACTGGTTTCCTCTGCCTCTCATTCTGAGCTTCTCCCTCACTGCAGTGCAATTTATAGACACCTAAAATGTACACACGTCTGACTCATCGTATATCTTTCTGTTACTTCACTGCTGTATCTTCAACACTTTAAAGGTTCTAACTTTCTCCTCCAAACATTCTCTGGGTAAACTCTCCCCTCTCAGCGCCTTTTTTGCCTCTATAAGCTTTTTTTTAACCTCTTAACTTGATTGCTTCTTAGACTGAACAGTAATGCCAGTTGTCTCATTTTCCTTTCTATATGGCATCCTCAATAATTGGTGCCTCTTTTATTCTACCTCTTCTCTCTAAATAGGACCTCTTTTATCCTGTCTTTATACTGCATCATGTTTTGTCTTAACTCCTATTGCATTCCTTGGGTGTATATCTCAACTACAAATTCTCCGTTATCCCTTCTCTTGATCATCGACTATGTCGGTCGCTCACTTCATCTCTCCACTGTCAGTTCATCTCTCTCTCCCTGCTCTCACCTGTCATCCTCTCGACCACACATCATATCATTCCCCTCTCTGTGTTCTCTCCCTCACCCATCCCCTCAGCTGGTTGTGTGTGTGTGTGCGCGTGCATGCGAGCGTGTGTGTGTGTTGATATAAAACAACACAGCGCATTACCGTGTTCCATCAGCAAAACACAGAGAGAGTAAGAGAGCGAGATGGATGGAGAAGAAGGGGGGAGTGATGCATTGGGAGGCAGAGGGGAGAAGGTAATGTAGACACTGTATAAAAGATTTGAATATTTAAGGCATTAAACTAACCATTCCTTTAGTGACCATGACCACTCATTGAATTCCTGATTATGCAATTTAGACAACCCAAATCGAGGAACATATTTAACTAAGAATTGAAAGAAAGTTTCAATGACAGCTCGGTAAAATATTCAACCTTTTTAGTATAGGTCTGTAAATTCACCTTTTAATTGCTCTTAGTTATGGTAAGAACCATAGACCAGGGCTCTCCAACACGATGCTCGTGAGCTTGGTCTTCAGTAGCATGCCAAGAGATCCTAATGTTTTAGAAATTGATCACTGGTCAGCATATACTATCTGAGCTACAGTGAGGAGTTGGTGCTATTAGTAAACCTGTTTAGCCATTATTTATGATAGACACCGAAAGTGGCCATGCCAAGAAAAGCAGAAAATATTCTATTTCCACAGGGAGTGGGAAAAAGAGTTTTTTTAAGAATGTGTATGTGCCTCATTTGTGGTACCAGTAGCAAAAGATGCAACACAGAATGCCAAACTACAGTTTATGGTTACAACAAATTTCCCTTTGGGCAGCACACCACAAACTGAAAAGGGGGATGAGCTGATGAAGAAGGCCAACATGGCAACAGAGGCATCATTTCAAGTGGCGCTCATCCTAACAAAGCAGAAGAAGCCATTCACCAGCATGAGGCGAGGTATTCTGCAGTCCATTCTTTATACTGTCTATGGTAAGAGCCCTAAAGCTTTCCCTAGGTTATGTTAAAGAACACTATCTTTATTCTTTTACTTACATTCAAAAACCTATCATTTCTGCTGAGTTATTTTAAAAAGCCTTATTTTATTTGCTTATTTATATGTAGAAGAGCTCTATATTTTTCACTAATGTTAAAAAAAAAACCTTTGTATTTTACTTAGGTGATTTGAAAGACCCTGAATTTTAAGTTATAAAAAACCAAAGCTCTGATCTTGGGAAATCAGCTCCCTCTTCATCATTTAATCTTTATTTTCCTAATTAGTTCAGAATAAATACCAAAAATGTCCTGTTTAAGCTTTGAATTTGATGGGTCCTCTCTGATTTCAGCAACATCCCCCCCCCCCCCACAGTGAAGACTATCCTCTATTTGTCTTTAATTGGAATAGGAGCCATTAGTGTCTATGACAACCAGGACCCACTGGGATGGCTGAATGATGCTCTGGGCAGTTTATTCACTCAGCTGGAAACACAAATCTAACCTTTTATTTTGGCAGCTCAGAGGAGAATATAGAGAGGGAGAGAGATGGAGTATCGTGTGGATCATGGATGTCAGAAAACTGGAAAAAACATTATTTTAAACCAGACTTCACTGGCATCCGTACACAAAAAACTAACACCTTTATCCAAGCTTGGTCTGGACACATGCAGCCACTCAGTCACACACACACGCACAATTACCCCTTAGGCCTGTGCCACTCGCTGTCATCCTCCTCTATCCTGGCCTGACCCATTAATGGCTAATTTGCAGCCTTTTTGGGGTAAAAGGTCTTCACACTGATGGATGGAAGGTCTCAGGGCTCATCAATACTAACCATCTTCTTTGAACACACTCACACACACACACATTTGTCATGTGATTGTAAGGGTGCAGACACGCGTGCATGAATTTCAACATATATTGCAACCAATCATGTGCACAAAACACACACACACACACACACATCCAATCCTTACTTGCCATTTAACCGCAAGCCTGTGCCATTACCATCCATACTAGTACCATTTATCTTAACAGTGACAGGTGTGATGGGAAAACCACAAACCCACAATGCATTACTCCAATGCAGTTAAACAGGAAAGGGACAGAGAGGGAGGAAGCAGCAGCTGAAGGACAGGCAGCAGAAAGGCCACATGAGAGTTGGGGGGTGGGGTGGGGGCTGAGGCAGCAGGAGAGGGCCCCGTTGGTTAAAATGAAAATAGTAAGCTGCATTTGTCATTGACTTTTAATAGGAATATTATAATAGAAAGCAATTTGTTCATCAACGTGACAATGTGACGGATATTAAAAAGGTAATTGTTTTCCATAACAACAACATTGCATAATGTGGCCTGTTATATTTCAAATTACATACATATAATATTGAGGGCATCTTTTTATCACATCAACCCAAAATACGCTGCCAATACTTCCTCTTAATTTTAACTTCAATTAAAGCTGTATGTTTAGCCGTAGCCTTGTAACCACAGATACACACACACATTGTGACACAGCATCTTATTAATTAATCAGTGACTGACAGCAGAGGATTCATCAGCTTTACTGGCTGAAACAGCCAAGATATAGAATATAAGCACTCTGACAAACAAAACCACAGCTTATGTAATTTAAACATGTGACAGTTTTTAAAATTTTTTATTTTGGCCTTAATAGGAAAGCTGACAAAAGGCATAAAATATGGAGAGGAGGAAGAGGGGCGAGGGACAAGTGTGTATCAAAGTGCCAAGATCAGGAGTCAAACATGTGAGCAATGTGTCAAATGACTACAGGCTCTGTGTATGGGGCCCCCGCTCTACCAACTGAACTAAACCAGCAACCAGAGCTATTGATTTAAGAGCTAACTGTTCAGTTTTAAGCTAAAGACAGGAGGCAGTTAGCTTAGCTTAGCACAAAGACTGAAAAAGGGGAAAGTTAGCTAAAATAGCAACACTTCCTTAAGCTATAGAATAACTCTATACGGCAAATGAAAACTCAGTATTGCCTTACCTGTAATCATGTTTCATATACAAGTACAAGCATATAAACACATTTTGACTCTTAACCATTAAACACACATAGATAGAAATAGTGCCATGACTAAGAATCCATGATGCAAACACTCACTTTAGATGAAAGGTCAAGGTATGGAGGTGCATCATAAACAAGTTTATCTAGAACTCGGTCACAGTGACATCCTACTCCATGCTGAGTCAGTACACACACACATACATTTTGCAGAGTCACAGTACAAACAATGACCTATTGACTGGCCTTGGAGCTTGACGCACAAACAAACCACATGAGATGATGACGCAGCTGAAGATGCAGGAGGAGAGGTCAAAAATAAAAATCAGGGAGAGAAAGGGACAGAATGGGAAGAAGAAAAGGGGAAGAAAGGACAGAGTTTATGATAGAAAAAGATGAGAGAAAAAGGAGAGAGAATTGAGGATGTGAAGAAAGAAAAGAGATTTGAAAGCGTTTATGTGGGGATGAAAATGAGGAACAGTTTGATCCCACAGGTAGACCATGGATGCATATCAATCAGTTTTATCTCCCTACCAGTTAACTTACACACACACACACACAACCTTCCTTAATACACAATCACAACGAAGCACGCCCTAAAGCTGTGATGCCATTGGCCAGAAATGATGTCATCTCTTCCTGGAGGTTGGGCATGGGAGCTGAGGCAGACAGTGGGAGAGTGCTGCTGAGGTATCCCTTCCATTCATACACAGGCAGCAATACAGTGTGTGTGCCTGTGTGCGTGTGCGTGTGTGTGTGTGTGTGTGTGTGTGTGCATGTGTGACCACTCCCCACAGAGGTATACAGCAAACCTATTAGGGCTGTGTCCATCATTCAGAGACACAGACAGTACCTGCTGGGAAGCTTCCTAATGGACCCTCTCTCTGAATCGCACACATACACACACATTTGAATTCCGCTTAAATGCACACAATCAAAAATGCATGTAATTTTGCATAGACACACACTCTTCTTGCACACATGCATCTGATGGGGGCTGGGAGGGTTGATATGGGAGTTGTCTTCTTGTTGTTTCCGGGCTGTTGTCATGGCAATGGAGATGGAGCTTTTACGGCTTGCTAGGTCATTGCAATAAACTTAACACACGCACACACACACTCTCTCTCACACACCTCTTTTTATCTATGCATGCACACCTTTCAAGAGCAGCCTTGCCCTTGCTACTGCTTTCAAGCAACATAAGAAACGGGAAAGAGAAAAGGACTCGCTTTCTGTGTGTAGAAGTGTGTGTGAAGGTGTGAACGTAAACACTCCCCTGAGAGACACCAGAGCCGTTGCTCAAAGAGATGCTCATGGGAAATTAGCCCCTGATAGCCTGTTACAAAGTGCTGCACGTTTACTCTTCCTCTTCTCTCTCTCCTTCCGCCTTACATGTTTTACACTTCCCTCCCCCCCTACCACCCACACCTCCCACTGCTCACCCCTGACACCCCTTTTTTTAGAGTATGATGTCACTCGCAGGCTTGTATTTGCCATGATAGCTTTTGGGATTTCTTCCAAGACTTCACGTGTGAAAGTAAGATGCAAGCCAGCCCGCCATGTGCAAGATTGTACGAGAAAAAAAATCAAACATGCTCTCTATAGATAGATACAAAAACGCATACAATGTGGTAGAAGCCATTTCTCCAATTATGATAATGATAGCTGAGATGTCCGCATACAGAAAAAATTGCCTTGCTATAGGATGTTCTTTGCCTGGTCCATTACTCGTCTATATTTGGACACTTCTTACCAGAAACATAAAAATGTATATCTATTCATAATTGACCCAGTCTTCTAATCCATCTCTCTGCTTTAACTAATCTCTACAAAAATCCAGTGATTATGTGCATGCATGAGTTATATGTGTTCTGGCACACGATCCTACTGTCTACACTGAATAAATTCGATCTTATTAGCGGGAGTGTAATCTCATTTGAATTGAATTACATCCAACAAAGCCACCAAATTTCAGTCAATTAAATCTGTTTAATCTCTTATCAGGATCTGTGTCTGGTTCATATTAACACACCAACCTGCTCCATTAATAACTTAAAAATGTTATCAGCACCTTCAACGAAATGCCCCTCTATCTGTCTTCTACATCTCTTTGAGGGAGCTCTCGTGTTAAACTTGTGTATCTGCTGACACAATCAGTCAATTACTCAACTGAATGGAAATCATTTGAAGACGATTTGAAAAACTTTTCAGCTGTTAGATGAAGAAAACTTCAAATTCGTTGCAACAGCTTAGAGACTCCACAAATCACTGAAATGAAAAAAATGTCACATTAAACTAAAAGTTAAAAAAAGTAAATCAATCTGAAGAGAAGGCATGCACACATAAACGAGTGAATGAGTGTGTATGTATGAGAGAAAAAGCAAGCATGTGCATTCATTGCCATTCTCAGCTGCTCCCTGCAAATCACCCAGAGACGCTCTAACAGCCTCGGGTTTTTCTCTTAAAATGATGCATTAAAACAACTCCACAGAGGTCCAGGGCCTTCTGTAAGTCAAACACACTTTACCCAGTGGGATTTATTAGATATCAGAACAGAAAGCAGCCCTGGCTCAGAAAGCTGGGAAAAATCACCTCAAGAATATATAATCTTCCTGGTACTGTAAAACTAACACTGAATAGCAAAAGTTTGATCAGTGTAATATTGGCAACTATTTTCTAAGTGAAGATTCATGCTAACATTTGGGCCATCTCAAAGGCTGAGAAGATGCTTAAATCCCAGTTTGCATCCATTGTCTATCATGTCAAACCAGGTGCCATACTTTTTGTATCAAACAATGGGTTGTTAAAAGCATGAGGCCGCACCTCCCTGTGCCGGAACGGCTATTTGTTTCACTAGAGACTTCTGAGCCTGTAAAGCTGCAGCCGCCTGTGTGATCCAATAACCTCCACGTCCTCTGAGGTCAGCTAAGGTCAAAGATGAAGAGGGCAAACAATTGGCAGCCGCCTGCTCCAAATCCCTTCACTATGCCACACTCCCTCTCAGCTGTGACGCTCCCAGCATATGTGAACACAGTGTGTGGATCTACTGGCATGTGTGATTTCTTCAGTGGTAGGTGGGTGGAGAGACTTCAGAGGAATTATACACACACACACACACACATACACACACACTCTATTCATCCCCACCCTGTCAGTTCTTAAGGTTGGGTTGTAAAACTAGCAGATTCTAGACTTCATTCATCTTAAAACTCAACAGACTTTGTGAATTAGAGTTTGTGAATGAATGTTGCAGTAAGAGGGAGCAGAGTGTGAGAGCTAAGAGAACAAGATAAAAAAAAGGAGGAGAGATGAATAATCAGTTCACCATATTCACACAGTGGCCATTGTGTTATGCCTAAGGTGGGAAGCTAATGTTTTAATGTGTCATTGCTGTTTTTTTTAGGTAGGAAGTTGTATGAACTTAAGCATACAGCAACTCAAAAAGGCAACAGGAAGTGAAATCCAGGGAAACATTTTGCAGTTTCAAGTTCTGAACAACATATTTAATAACCACCAATAACATTAAATACCATTCCACTAACAGTTTGCATTCATCAACGTTGCTAGCTTATATAACTGTAAGACAGGAAGTGGCTAAATAATGTTACATAATGATATTTGTGGGAAAGGTTTACATTTCTAGCTTACTGTAATGTCAGCTAGGATGTAGCTAAATGCTAATGTCTGGTAGCTAATGTGTTTAACTATTCTCTTTACATCAACATTGAATAACTATTTCCAGACAAAAGCTAACACTCATATTTAGCCCTTACAAGTTTATAATAATATTAGTCATGATGTGCCTTAATGCTAACATCACATCGTGATTGTGATAGGCTACAATAGGAAAGCTGTAATTCCAAGCTAACAAGAGCATTAGCAGCAGTAAGGTTAGAGAGGAAGTGGCTGAATGCTAACATGTTGTTTGATGACAGTTTTTAGGATATCATGTCGCTTATGTTGGTTAACACAGTTGCGTAGGCCTGTATTGTTTTCTATTAAACTTCAAAAGATAATGTTAGCATTCAGCCTCTTCCTTGCTAATGGTATTTTAAGCTAGGTGGTGGCTGGATTCAACTGAGCATTGCTCATCAGTATGGAAGCACAGACTTAAAAATAATTAGCCAGTTTTTTTACTTACAACCTAAAAAAAAGCAATAATGAAGTTGAGCTTCCCACTACGACAGAAGGAAAATGGTATAAGCTATAAATAGTCGATGGTGAGCGAATTTGATTGAACTTTGCTAATTGTTGATTCAATCATTTTTATTTCTGAATTTCCCCTGAGGGAACCTTCCCAAGGGATTAATAAAGTTCCTATCTATCTATCTATCTATCTATCTATCTATCTATCTATCTATCTAAATCTGCTGTTCAATGTAAAACTCCAACTGTATTATCACATTTCACAATTTGTGAGGACTTCCAGATCATTTCTCTTCATTTATAAAGCTTGACTACACTTATCAGCAGTCATACCTCCATTTAAGTCTCGGAACATCAGCTGCAGGCTACATCATAAGCATCCCAATGCAGTCATCTTTGGCATGTGTTACCCAGCTCTTATCATTCACAGATTCAAACAAATCTGCCATATAGGCTACAAATGTTGATTCAGGAAAGAGAAGAAAGGATAATAAAGTGAAACATGGGCTGTGCATGCAGGATCCGAGATCAGTGCTAAACATTCATGAGTTTCTTCTGAGGCAAAGGGACTTTAAGATAAAATATGTAAATATTCACCAAAGCAATTACTTTAAGCCCTACTCCTTAAATGCTGAGAGAGAGGAAGATAATTATAACGCGAGTTAAAGGGCATTTTCATCTCTAACCTGCAGGCAGGTATTCTTTAGAATAGACTCCATTCTCCACCTGCCTCTGTTTAAAGAGTCTATACACCATATGTCCTTATGTTATTCTATTATAAAGCGTTCTCTTCTATCATGTCAAGAAAGAGAGCAGATGATTACATGAAGCACTGAGCTGGAAACCTCTGAGATCCCAGGCCTGCGGCTAAGAGTCATGATATGAAGACACCATTTGGTTTTTGCATTTTAACTTGTTTGAATGGTGAACACATTATACACTTGAGTTTGCTGAAGCACAGACGAGCGTGCAGACACATTTCTTTGAGAAATTCGAAAATGAGAAACACTGGTCACATTCATTAAAATTATAATATCAACTAACATAGCTCCTATACTGTACGAGTAACAACTGATCTCATTTAGCGCTATGCTTGTATTTTGTGTACAATAAACCTTGCAATCAAGTTTATGGTATTTGATGAGGCTCAATGAACCACACATAAACACTTCTCTTGATCCATATTTGAGATTTTTAGGAATCAAAGTACTCTCTCTACCTTTCAGAGAAAGCTGCTGTAGTGACTTACAACTGAAGGACCACTTAACGCACAGTCTTTTCTCTGACCTCCTTGGCCAAGATGAAGATTAAAAGACAGCCAGAGCACAATGTATCAGGAGGACAAAGCACTTCTGCAGAATAAGGTTGCAGTGGACTCTAGTATGCTGTCAAAGCAAATTCAACACTTCCTGTAATGGCTTCTTAGCAAAGCCCTCCAGTGAAGAAAAAGATAAGGAGATAAGTTGCACTATGTGTTTTTGTAGTAACTATTATGATGTACTACTCTTATGAACATGATTCTTGCCCCATCCATCAAGAAGTATTATAATCATGACATTTTTCTAGTAAGATACCAATCACAAATACAAATGCAGGTTGAAATATAATCACCATCTTTTCGTTCTGAATGTAGCCAATGCCAAGAATTGATAAGTCGAAGTTTGGTTAAATCCAGAAGTTGAAGTCCAAAGGACGAGATTGACCAGAGAAAGAACAAAATCAAAGGATGGTCTTGGGCTCCACACACACATATTCATACACACATTAAAACACACACACGCACACAGGATTTTTCCTCATTACTGCCAAAAACATCACAGTGCTCTAATGAGGATATGGACTCAACAACAAGGCAATTTAAGCACATATGCACGCACACACACACATACACAGAAACACACACACACGGCTGCCCTTCACACTGTGTGCCAGAGGGTGTGACAGGCAGGCACGCCAGAAGAGGATTTGTGGTGAAAAGCTTTGGGGAGCAGGGTGAGAGGGAGAGGGAGATAGGAGGAGTGGAGTGGAGGGGATTACATGGTGAATATTTCAATACTAAAACATACCAATTGGCTTTGGTTAAGACAGACAGATACACACACACACACACACATCAGGGCATTAGCAGGGCCATATCTTCTACAGCTAGCTTAGCAGGGACTAGACAGAGAGTGGGGTGATGGGTAAAGCTCATACAAAAACCCCTGCAGGACTGCCCCCCCCTTGGGATCTGACTGACAGGCTGATTGCTGGTTAACCCACTGTGACTGACTGAGTGACCAAAACCCACTAAGCCCCTCTTTATCTTTTAGAATAACATTTAAGAGGACACACAACATCAGACATCACTGAAAGCTGATACATATAATAACACTTTTTTTGGTTCTGTAAACTAATAACATAGAAGAGCTGACTCTCAGCTATATAAGGGATGTATTGCATATATGAGGTACTACAGAAAGGACACACCAACGGTAACAGTCCAATTTCTGTTATTGGAACATGTGTGACCTGCTCTTGGGTATAAGGATGTGAAGTGCAGACGAGGCATCAGATGGGACATCGATGCAATAAAGCTGGCCAGTTTAATATGTATGATGTGTCTGGTTCAGGGTTTCTTAAAAAAAAACAAGTTGTGTCTATATCTTTTTAAATGTCTATTTTAAAATGTGAATTCGTGAGTATTTATCATTTGATCAAAAGAAGACAAAAAACTGATTTGAACAGTATAATTTTCAACGCCATTACCCATTACTTTTACCTACTTTGATCCCCTCTAAGAACTGCATAATCAGCAGCTCATTTGCATTCGTCTCTTCTCATTCTATAATCAGAGGACCCTCTGAGCTTTGCACGTCACAAGCGTCCCTTGGTTATTGTAAACTAAAGGTTATCAGGACACTGTAGCCGCAAGGACACACAATCAAGGTGAAAAACTAAACTTATCTACTCCTTTTCCTGCTCTGGTAAATTTCTCTGTCATTATAACCAATAAGCATTTGTCCTATCATAGATTTTTAATTTTTCACGTGTGTGTTTAGAAGGTAGTCTTTTTTGTTGTTGTCCCAGAAACACCCTAATGTGCTGAAGAGGCTCTATTGCTCAAACAGAACTTGTGAATGGTACTGGGAGGCAGAGAGGTGCCATGTTGCTAGGTTGGAGGTCGACAGCAATGTTCCAGATACAGCCAGGCTGCAGGAACACTAAAAGGACAGAGGGGCCGGCTGCTGGCTGGCATGATGGCTGCCACATGCTGGTCAGGTCAGCAGGGAATGAGGCTATAGGGAGTCGAGAGGATGGGAGAGAGAGAGACAGAGAGAGAAATAGGGGGGCAGAGTAGGGGAGGAGGAGGAAAGGGGTAGGAGAGAGAAAGTGGCTTGAAGGGGAAAAAAAGGATTAACTTCCAAAACAATCTAAGTGCAGAATGGGGGATATACAGTATCTGTGTATTTTGTGTCCATGCAACTGCCTCATTTGTGTGTGGTGTGTGTCAATTTGTGTGTGTGTGTGTGAGTGTATGAGTGCATTTTTTCTGGGGGCTTTTGGGGGGTTTTAACGCTGCAGGAGGCCAGTGGACAGTTACACATTGTCCCAGTTACAGAGATATGCTGGAAGCAGTGGGTATAATGCAAACACAATGCTTCAATGGTTAAGCTGTGTGTGTGTGTGTGTGTGTGTGTGTGTGT
>CM036549.1:28125368-28187868 GCA_020745685.1 Tautogolabrus adspersus | reverse complement strand
AAAAGTCAGTCATCGGGTCAGTTGGCTGTCAGAACAGGGGCAGGAACCTCCTTTCAACACAGGCTCATTGGCTGTTATAGGCTCTAAACAGTGTGACGAAAAGCCATAATTGGAGGAATGAGGTGTCATTAAAAGGCGAAACAGCAGATTTGAAGCAATCTGAGGATCTTTATGGATGTAATGTGTTTGCATCAAATCTTATTACTGGATCTGAATCATGGGGACTCGTTTTTGGTTAAATATGGTGTTGGGAGAGTACAGTAAATCTTCAAATGTTAAGTTGAAAGACAGTAAAAATTGTTTCTTTGTCGGTGGTCAGACAGATGTGTAGATTGTGGCTGCTGTGGAATCTGCACACACGTGAGCTGTCAGTGTGTGAGCCTTCTGTACTGTAAATGTGCATGTGTAATCATTATAAGGTCACCTTAATAAAAGAGGGACAAAAATGATGGATCAATTCCTATCGTAGAAAAAATGTTATTCCGAGTCTAGAAGACAAACAGTTTAATGACGTGCTTTATCTCTTATGTTGCAACGACGATGGGCAAAATCTGAAGAATCAGACTATCTGATTATGTAAGTCCTTAGTCGGGGACAGGCCTATTTGGAAACATATACTTTTTTTTAACAATACACCGCCATCAAGGCCTATTTAAAGAAACATGCAAAAAGGAGCCTCTTCAGTCAATGGGTGAGAAGAAACGTGCACTGGGATTGCTGCAGTTTGTGTTTCCACATGTCATTGCATGTCCTCAGATGAATTAAGAGAAGTCAAACAGATATCAAAAGGCTGCTGTGCCGAGCTGCGACATTCAAAGCAAAGCAACAGATTCAACTGAGTCACACAATGTTCTCTGAAAATACCTGATACAGATATAAATATCTTCAGCTCTATGATATAACACTCAAGGGTAGGGATTCTGGTGCACTGGTAACATGCTCTTTGTACTTTTATCCAGCAGCTAAGAAGAACATCGTCTTGAACTGAAATGACAGTTGACTACATTTATTGAAATGTTCATATACAGTACGGTGACTGTCAGAAGTATTGACCATTCACAATGTTCAATTGTCCAGATCACACATTCAGTACCCTACAAATACAGTGAATGTAACAGCCAGTAAGAATTGTCTATGAGTCTTACAACATCCATTTTCTTTATGGTCGTACAGTAATTCATCAAGACAATAAGTCTGACATTAAATCGATATAACAAAGTAAAGATCATGCACCAACGTCTTTAAACTGTTATTGTTCAGTCTGTTATAACTGAGATAAATGTGACATACACAATGTAAGATGTTTCATCAGTCCCTAACCTTTACTGCTATATATCATAGAAGACTTTTAAATGCAATAGACTCAACTTTCCTCATAGATTGAAAGAAAAATGATTGTTGAACTTGTTCGCATGTTGTGCCTCTGGGAGGATTAAGGAGAGTCTCCTTCTTACTTTAGTGTCTTGTACACAGTGGCTTTTTCTTTTTCTTACTTATTCTTATCCTTACTTTGTGTCAGCTGCCTTTATAGTCATTTTTTAAGAGATGTTGTGATTTCATTTTTTCCTGGCAATACAGATTTTAATACCTAGGCTTGGATATTGGCTGATACCAATTGTCCCTCCAACTAGCTGACATTTAGCTAGCTTCAATAAACATCTCCTAAACATTCGTATACGTCATTACACGTACCTAAACCCGTTTTTTTTTAAAGGGGGAGGGGTCATTATTCATGGTAATTAATTAGTGTATTAAACACCGTGCTCACTAGTACCTGATACCACATTTTGTATTCACTTTATTTACTGATAAACAAAATGTGTTTACAGTTGCTTGTTCCCAATTTTTTAGAAAATTTTTCCTGAATCTTGGCTTTTTCTTTCCAGCAGTCCCCCAGCTCCTCGCTCTCTGTTCTCTCAAATACAACCTTCCTCCAACCCTCCTTATCACCATGCTCCTCCCCACGTCTCTCCTCCTTATCCCGACCTCTCATCACTAGCCTCACCTCCTTCCTCCTACCTCCAGTCTCCCCCTCTCTCTCTGATCCATGTCTTTCCCTGTCTCTCTTCTGTGTCCTTTCCCTCTCCTCTGTGGCCATCCCTCCACACTTCTATCTCCACATCTCCTCCCCTGCTCGGAGGCGGTCTTCAGTTAAATATTAATTAGTGAGCCTCTTCCCGCAGGCTGATAGGGAGCACAATGGAGAATCCCTGCATGTGGCTGCAAGCATCCCACTAATAAAAGGAGTGCGAGTGTGTGTGTGTGTGTGTGTGTGTGTGTGTGTGTGTGTGTGTGTGTGTGTGTGTGTGTGGGAGAGAGACACAGAGATACAAGGAGAAAGAAGACAGCAAGAGTGTGAGTATAATGTGTGTGTGCATGTGTGTGAGAGATGAAAAGAGCTACAGCAAGGACAGATTAAGAAAGTAGACACATATCTCTATGTGTGTCTGTGGGCACGTGTGCGTGTCTAAAAACAAAGACAGGGCTCCGTTGTGGGTTGGGGGGGCTACTGCTAATGATCTGTGTGTGTGTTTGATTGTCATCAGTGTGTTTTCACAGGGCGGACCCTTTTCACCGACTGGTTAATCCGTATCGAACCAGCAGATATGGCTTTCAAAGCCTGTTTGAAACATCAGCAGCAAGAGAAAGAGGCCTACTGGAGAGAAAAACACGATGACTCTGTCCCCCGCAGACGTGCAAAAAATATTCATAAAGGTGTGAAATTGTGCAATTACAAATCAGCTGTCCTTCTTTAATCGCATTAAAATGGCTTAACCTTACACAAATGTGTTGCTGTAGCAACAAGGCACATCTTCAGCGTGAAGAAAGCAGTGTGTAATACATTCTTAAAGAAATCAATGTGTCATTATTCTCTACTTGTGTTTGGCTTTGTGGTACAAGTATGCCGACCTTGAAGACAGTGAGAGAAAAAAAATCAAAGAAACACCTGAGGATATAAAAGCCTTTCAATCAAAAGAAGAGCTTTTTTTAATGACAGTCAGTGAAGCACATTTCCAATAAGGGTCGATCAGTCTGTGATGTTGCACCTCTTTGCTTATGCAGTCATCCTTTACTTTGCATCTGCTATCAACATGTTTAAGACTGTTCTCCTTATCAATTTATCATAATGTAGTTTGAATCTGTTGCACCAGGAGTTCAGGTATCCAGCACTGCACTGTGAATCACATTTAAAAAGGCAACTGGACGAGGAGACAATAAAAGTAGAAAACCAATTAGCAAAGTGTGCTTGCTAGGAGTCAGCATTTTAAGGCACATAATTGGCATAGCTTCAGTGATGTCACTGTCTTTCAGTCTGCTGGTGAGTCACGATGGTCAACGTTAAAGAATCCTGTTTTTAAATTGGATACATTTGATGAATGAATTATAATGTTCCCAGGCAATTAATCCTACTGACGTTGGTGGTCTTCTGGGTATGCTCTAGCCCCACCATCTGGTTAAAGTATAAACATTTGAACCATTTTAACATCTTAAATTTACATCCAAATTTGCAACGGAAATTCTTCGGCTCCAGAGGATGAAGCTTTCCGACTTTGATGAAACAAAGACTTCACCTCCAGGCAATCATGAGGTCGACATGCTAACAACCAAATGTTAGCATGCTAACACTTTTACACTGGTAACCCCCTTTTACACCACACGTTCAAGGCAAGGCTGTTACCCCTCTGTTATGCTTCACTGTATGTGTAGAAGGTATAAGGGAAGAGTCACCCAAGTCTTTGTCAGTCTGTCTGCACAATGAAGGAACAGTAACTGAAGACTGTGTTACTGTGGGCCAGCCCTGACAGTTTACACCCCCTCTCATTTACAGAGGCGCCACATTAATTCAATCCACTGTAATAGTCACACTCACACGCACACACACTTACATGCACCCACAGGGCACTGCCTTAATTTAATCAGGAGGCACAGAGAGACACATACAGATTTTACAATTCAAACCATTGCCATAATCACACATGCAGCACAGCATAGACACACAGCTGAGACCCTTCCCCAACACACACACACACACACACACACACACATGCACAGAGTGTGCCAGACACATGTTAATAAACCACATATGAACCAAACAGTCCCCGCCCCACCCCCCCGTCAAAGTAGCACCCAAACCAGTAAATAAGACAAAGCAGGGCTGGGCTGGATGTGTATAGAGTAAGACACCACAAACATATGCTACACGTCAAACACACAAAAGCAAAAGCCGCTTTAAAATGTATTTCTTTGACAAAAAGTCACAAAAACAACAACAGTGGATTTGGCTTGACCACTCTTGCATTTACATTAAAACTGAATGATGATGGTTATTTTATTATAAAGCACAAACAGATGGATAACCGGACCTGAATGTTTTGGGGCTTTTTAAATATTGATTATTCGTTAAGCAAAGGGATAAAAAAAAATTCTCTGTCTCACTTTGTCAAATTTTTGTATTGCATGTCTGATTCAATGTGTGTGTATGTAAAAGAGACAGGGTGCACGTGTGTGAGTGTGCACATGTGACACACCGGGGGGCAGAGTCCCTGGCCTCGTGGTCTCTCCCATTATAACAGGGAACACCGAAGCAGGCTCCTGATTTAAACATCAGCTGTCATAAATATTTCAGGGAAATGGAAGGAGATGGAGGGACCGCCAGCAGCTTTCAGGGGAGTGGGTGGGGCCGCAAGTGGTGGTGGGAGGGGTTTAATTTGGCCTTTGAGTTAATAAAGAAAGGAAGTTACAAGTATTTAGGCGAGGAAATGTATTTGAGTGGTTGGAAAATAAAAAACAGTGACCCTTTTCATTGCTTTTTTTTAATTTATCAAATGTTATGCATGATTTACTATGGAAGTCCATGTTCAAAGCACTCTGTCACACATTAACATTAAAGAAGATCGTGCTTAAAGCCGCACTTATCAAACTTATTTAAAACTGAAGATGACAGGCAACATTTAGTGTTAGTGGACTACTAGTGTTATGGTATGAAGTGCTTCAGGGATAAGTCCGAAGTATATTTCGAATAATTTCCCATCAACCTTAATGCCTACAATAAATGCAGAAATCTTCCCGTAAAGCTTCATATAACGGACAGAAGCTATACTTTATTTCAACGGACCATATTGCTATTTTTAAAGCAGTAACTACAGCTCTTCAATTAAAACAAATGACTCCGTAACTGATTGACAGGCTATGATACAAAGCAGGGATTCCCCAGTATTTTCTGGAGGAGGTGAATTACCTCACCTGAAGTAAAGACTTCATACAAGTTTAATACACTTCTATAAAATATATAAAACATAACCCTTGAAGGAGAAGAGCTGAGGCAACATTCTTCTCAGGCGGATATTTTGCATTATGCATTCAATCTCAGAACCCATCAGCTATAGTCTGACAAATATATATTCATCTACAAACAAATAGCCAACTTTTTGGCGTAGCTATGCAATAAACAACTTCCAGCCAAGATGTCCCTCCTTCCTGCATTGTTTACTGTGCATTTAGCAACTTGAGCAGCCCCTGTGTGTTCACATCAATAGCCAAGCTGGATTCATCCCTCCAGATATGTCTATAAATAAAGTAAAAGCTGTCATTTCTTGGTTTATTACCCTGAAGGAGCGTCTGTTCATCTGTTTCTGGTGAGTCTCAGTTTAACTGTAAATAGTGAGTTTCACAGAGGCTTCACTCTGGCTTACTTCAGCATTCTGAGTCTGAAAAAGAAACCAGTTTTCTTTTGATTTGCTTGAAATGAAGGGGTCTTAAATTAGCCAAAGAATAAGTGCAAGATTTGTCAGGTCTGTCCTCAAGATGAGAAGAATACAACTTCTTAAATGTTTGTTTGTTGATTGGATCATTTCTGATGCATTCCAGGAAGTCAGGATCAAAAACACTAAACACCTTAGCGACACAGCATCTCGAAGATTTATCACTCAAGTTGAAATAATTGACCTAAAGCGGGCCGTCAGCTGAACTTGTAAACAGTTATCTGTTCATAAAGATAAATAAACCGTTGTCAGACTTCCGATGGGAGCATTGGGTAACATTACTGCTGCGTTCCACCAGCTTTTGCTCTCTATGTGGACAGTATTTTTGGAATAGGCTGCTAGTACTTAATTGGTCAGTACTAGTTGGACTACCAGAACACTTCCCATTCTTTAATACAGACTCATCAGTAAATATTCTACATCTGTGAATAAAGATTCCAATCTACACAGATGTAAAACAAGCCTATATTTTCCATCATGATTCAATAATGTTAAAAATATTAACTTTTCAATACTAATATGTTTCTTCCTATTGTGCTCTCATTAAAATAAATAAAGTCAAACCAAACATACCGGGCCTGGAAGAAGAAGATATAAAAGAGTATCATTTATTTGATGTTCTGCTTTGACTGTGAAGTCGTAACACAGGAGGCTGGGATTTAACTTTAGTCAATTTGTTGTGGCTGGATATGTTTGTTTTACAAAAGTATATAGGTCAGGGTCATAAGAGAAGGCTTTTACCACCTTGACTGTGATGTATAATCAATAATAAAGCAGATCCCAGGAGCTCAACATTTCACTTCAGTCTTCCCTTCCTCTCTCTCTCTCTCTCTCTCTCTCTCTCTCTTTCTTCCTTCATTCTTATTTTAGTGTTTTCTCTTTCTTTCCTCAGCTTCCCTCTTTTGCTCTCAGTTGAATGTCCACTATCTCTCCCCTTTACACAGGAAGTATGAATCCCTATCATGTATCTCCAAGATCAGGAAACAGCTCATCTGACACTAACAGCGCTCTGATCTCACAAGAGTTCACATCTCAAGATCATGGCCCCACCTGCTGGCTGCAGCACAGACTGCTAGCTTTAGCTGTACAATGCCGACTTTAGCACTAACACTCCACATTTAATGATCTAAATAGAAGACTGGCTGCATAAGGCTAAATACAGAGTGAGCTTGCAGAATGTGGCTCCAAGACTAAAGGCCAAAGCCAGACAATTTATATCTGAGGGGTACAAAAAAGGATCTCGTTTAAAAATATGGCATAAAGGATAAACATATTTTCTAAGTTGGGTGCACATAAAAAGTGAAAACTTCCTGAAATCGTAGGTATCCGAGAATAGAGCAACACACACATGTCTATCAGTTCATCATCTGTACATACAGTATGTTTAAAGAGACAGACACACACCCGAAAAAAGTAGACTTACCTGGACATACTCAGCCTGGCTCTCAGCTGGCTCCATATTGCTGAAGAAAAAAAAACAGAAAAATGAGGGAAGAAAAGATGAGAGAGGGCTTATCATTGGTCAATGCAATAAACAGAAAAAAAGGCTGTAAACCTCTATTGAAAGCCTCACTTGTGTTTGATGTGGTAACAGGTGCACTGCATGTTACTGCAGACATTTAAAAAACCTGCCTGTTTTCCCATGACCCATTTCAGCAGCAGCCTCTCCTGCGAGTAAAATGTTGACGCAGCAGTCATGTAAAACAGAAAGATAACAAACCCCGCTGAGCATCTAAGGTTGCTGAATATGAAGCCGGCCTCTTAAATCTCCTGGGCGCTATAACTCACACTTTCACACTCATGATGGATCCGGATCATGTGTCAAAACCCCCCGCTGTGCTGCAGTCTTGGGAGCCATATAGCACTGTGCAGCTTTGTGATATGGAGCGGGCGTGAGCTAAAAGGGGGCTATTACACCCCCAGACAAGTTTAAAGATCAATCAGCGCAGATCCCAATTGCATGATGGGTCTCACAGGGCCCAGAGCAAAGCCTTGTTACACATGACCACAGAGAGGCTGGATCAAAGGGTGCCAACATGGCAGTCAGCAGGCTCGGGAATGTTAATAGGTCCCACAAGAGGAGCTTTACAAACCCCTCCCAAGCTGAGCCTGTGCTGGTAGTTTGAAAATAGGTTGTGCAAATGAAAGATATTTGCCTCCATAATTTGAACTGATAACATCAGTATTTATCCAGAACAGAGTGTTACTGAACTGAGTACAAAAACATACCAATCATACATGAGGCCCTGAGAACAGATCTGGGTTGGTTTTTAAATATTTGAGATGGAGAAACAATTGCTGCACACAATCATATTCATTCAAACCTTTATTAAATTTCTAATTTAAGCCTGAAAGCTCATTGAGAAAAAAACGTGTATTTGCAAAAACCGCAGGATACAGAAAAATGCACAATCAAACCAAATCAAAAGAGGTTAATTACTCAGGGAAAGTGGTTTGAGATGATGATCTTGGATTTGTAGAAAAATCAGAAAGTGGATCTTGGGAATGTGCCGTTAACAATTGTTGTATAGAAACTTGAGGCAGATTTTCACATTCGGAAGAAAAACACTCAAATGACTTGGGTAGGGTCTGCAAGGGCTTTCTTATGGAAACCTTCTTGCAGGTGTTTCTGTTCCTCTGTGTCTTTATCTAATGTGGTAAGGGGTACTAGACAATTTGCTGCACCTGAATACCAGCACATTAAATGTTGTACAGTGTTAAGCCCATTTACACCGACATGTAGCTCCTGAAATAATTACACAAAATAACCACCTTAATATGAAAATATATAAACCATGCATTAATAATAGGCTTCATTGTATATTTATAGTATGAACACTTGTATTATATGGTAAAAAGATCTCTTAGGTTGGCATACATTGTACAATTTTGTAAAACTCTAAGAGCAACCTGTGTTAGGGACTGTTTTCATCAAATTGATCTTAAATTGACGCTGACTAGAGTTGCAATGAGTAATTTAATCATCAATAAAACTGCAGGTTATTTCCATGGCTTTTCACAATTATTATTATTTCTCTGTAAAAGTCAAAATTGCTGCTGCTGATGCAATTTCTGTCCATCAATCAATCAGTCAGTCCATACACTGTTCTGTTAAAACTCGACCTGAACGTGATTCAACATGACAGCTCTGCAGTTATGAGTCAAAACCTATACCAACCACCCAAAGGAACCATCAAAAGTGTCTGAGAATAAACTTAAATTGGTTTTCAAGCAAAGAAGTGAAGAGCTGCACTTTGGACAGAATGAGAATTGTTGGGGGGAAATGGACAGAGTGTGAGGGCTGCAGGAGCTGTGAACAGACGGACAGAGAGCAGAGACAGCTCTTTGATGTGAACATACTGGACCTGCACTTCAACATACTGTTACATTTCCCACGGTCCCTGAGCTGAACTAATAGGCTGATGCTGCACAACACACACGCATGCACATACATACTGTATGTGCGGTGCAAATCCCACTGTAACACGATACACACACTCTGCTATCATGCATAAGGGATTTCGGAGGTAGAGACCTTGGGATGCCATGGGAAAGCAGCGAGAAAATGCAATCTGCTCGGCTGAGAGGAGGAGGAGGAGGAGGAGGAGGAGGGCACATTTTCCCTCACTCTCTTCGAAAAAGTTCGGACCTTTTTTTGATTAACCAACTACAAAGTTATGAAACAAACAAAAAGAGAGCACACAAAGGCTTATTATATCGGTCTCCTGTGTGTCAGAAAAGATCAATGCGAAATAAAATGACGTCAAATCAACAGTGAGGCAATTTCCAGCATATTCAAATCAATAAAAGAAATCGACTTTACCTACGGACTTTAAAAAGTGAAGTAATGAAGCCTATTCTCGTCTCACCCCATCTCACCCATCGTCTCGGACAAATCCTGTCCACGGTGAGGTCGCACAAATTGTGAGGGGTGAAACGTCCACATTTCCCGGTCTTAGAAGTTAACACCCCCAACTCCACTCCCTCCTAGTTTACGCGGAACAGCAGGGCCGGATTCATCCGTTTCTGAGGACCAGGGGCAAAAACATGTCCTGAATTCTGACCTCTTAATGTTAGGCCTAATGTTTGTTTTTGCTCGAATAAAGTCTCTATCATTGATTCTTTAAAGGTACAGTACGTAGAATTGCATGCTAATGTTTACATTCAAATATCTAACTTCAATTAAAAATGGACTAAACCCATGTTATATATATTTTTTAGTTGAGTACTTACATCACCTCAAATATTTCCAAAAGTTATCAAAGCCAGAGAAATCCGTAATTTTATAGTTGTAACGGTACGTGTCTTGTAGGCGGCCGCCATGATGAGCCGCCACGATAGACAGGAAATGTTGATCGTTGTCAAGGAAACACCGGATGTTACGTCAAAGACCGCTGCATAAGCTAGCGCTAGCTGCTGCTGAAAGCTGCCGTTCTGTCGCTGTATGTGCTGCTGTGATATAAAACGTCATGTAAATTATACTTGGATACATCGTCAGTACACATGTTGTCTTTCTCAGGTCGGTTTCGCCCGTTCGTATTGATTACCCATAATACACTGCAAGCCTCGACGTCATCTTCTGTTATTGTTTTGATTGAGCGCCCCCTAGCGGTGGATTTTACATACTGTACGTTTAAGTAGGACAGAAAAAATGGTTTATCACTTTATTTGAAATTTCACTGCTGTTTGGAAGTACTTGCCATGTCACTCACAAGGAAGCTTCAGTGTTTAGCCAGCTCTGCATCAGTCTTGAAACCTTTCTGCGCTCTAACCTCTCTCCATTTAAAAAACAAAAAAGCATCTCCAATATTTAATGTTAATTTACTGAGACTTTGTGAACTAGTTTGCTTGCCTGCTTCCATCGCTGCAACAACTGTTGGTTTGCCGTTTCCTTATACTGAAGGGCGTCCAAAACGGGCGTGTGGGGGTGCCTTAAAACCGCCTATACCTCCTCTGGTCAAAAAAACCCACACCATTCTTGACCGGAAATGAAAATTAAAAGGAGGACATACTGGCTGCTTCATTGTTGTCAGAGAAGCCAGCACTTCAACATAGCATGTTTCCTTAATGTCTACTGATATAGTAGTTCATTTTATGATTTCATCTTTTGCTCCATAGTAGAAAATGCAGTTTGGGTTCTGTTTTGATCCTTGTCAAGAGGGCCCAAAGTTCAGCAAGCAGGAGTCTCCTCCTGATCTTAATTGAAATAAAATGACACTTTGCTTTGGTGGTTCATGCTTCTTAACTACAACAAACAAATTGACAGTCTAAAAAGTAAATGCTAGGATGTGTTTTCTTTATGAACTTTGCTTAATATCCTTAAAACTTAAATTAGCTAAATAATAAGCTGCTGAGAGAACACAAAAAGTTTGCAATCTCCCCCTCCAATGTCTTAATGGTCCAAAATGTTGAGAAAAAAATTAATGAAAGAAGAACATTACCTGCTGCTATTGTTGAGGTGTTGGCTTCCTCTGTCTACTCCGTTGGTCTGCTTTAAATTCTCTGCCTCTTCTTCTGGCTTAAGTACAGGCCTGGGATCTAGACCATCATCCTCATGATCCTGGGTCTCCTGACAGGGTACAGTTGATGGAGCCTCCTTAAGCCCTTGCTTGACACAGGTCACAGGTTGAAGTGCAGCACTTGAGCCACCAGATGGAGACAAATCTTTACCTGAAACTTTAGGCTCAGAGATGATGCTTGGGGTTTTTGTGATTTCAGTTTCAATTGAAGGTTCATGTTGGGTATTTGGATCACGGAGATCATTTTGGTAAGGCCCAGGTTCAGCTCTATCTTCAGGGCCATCCTTGCCGTCTTTGGATGACGTAGCTGTGATGTGGCATTGCTGATGAATTTGGTTACCTGCAGGTCGCTGGCTTTGACTTCTGCTGATGTTGCTCTTGTCTTTACTCTTCTTGCTGCTGCTTGTGCCTCCTACATGTAAAAAGAAAAAGGTTTTGTCTTGCTGGAAATTGTTGTCCTATTTCGGATTTTTCCCACAAACTGTATGAAACATGGATATGGCCTAAGTGATGTCACCTCTTGGTTTCGAAGGGGTTATGAAGCCCAACAACGTGCATCTAGCTCATTTAGCACATCATCTAGCTTGCTTATCCCAAGCAATCAAAACAACACACACAAAACTGACAGAAGTGGGAGCTCAGCCTCCTGGCAAACGGCTACAACACGCTCACCTGTAAATTACATTTTCCACGACCCTTATTATGCCCTTATTATGCATAACTCTAAGCCTTGATATAACCAAACAAGATGAATTATAAAACCATGTTTCCTGTGTACAGTTCTTATCTATAAAGACATGAGCTAAAGAGACCAAACCGTTGTTTTACTAGGCTGTAAACATGTTTATTTCTGCTGTAAAGTCAAACATCTTAATATGAGTTCTAATGGGGATTTCTCAGCAAGACTCAAGAGGCTCCATGAGGAACTGCAGTTCTCTGCTCTTCTGCATTGGCTTTATTCCCCACTTCAGACATCGTTTAAGTCTAGATCAGAACTTCTGTCTTGTTACCTTTATCACTCTTGTCTTTCTTCTTCCTCAGTAGCCGTGGCAGCGTCCCCATGTGTGTGTAGCTCTCACTGGAGCGGACATAGCTGGAGGTGCGAGGACGTATGGCATCAATGTCGTCCACTGTTGTCTCGACAACTGGAGCAAGGCTCGCTGTGGTGGAAGAACCAAAGTCAGTGCCATCCTTCAGCACTGATCCAGCTCCCTCTTTGGACTTTGACTTGGCGTCTGTTTTCTCAGTGGAGCGGCGGAAAGTGAGGTTGGTGAGGCTACCGAACCACTTGAAACCTTAAACAGGCAAGAAGAACATGTTTAAAACGTGATCACAAACAATTCAGTTTATTCTGAATATTAATAGTTGTTCTGCACTACACTCTCATTTCTATGACATTTTTAAGTCATTGATGAAACGTTATTCCTTTTAGTTGAAAGAACATGTGAATAGTGCTGGTATTTTTTTCCAGGAGAAACCTGAAGTTATCAGGAACCTCTTAGGACACGAAGAACAAAAGCTGGATAGTCAGATAAAGAGAGAGCACACCAAACTTTGCAGCCCTAGTTCTCTTAACTCTACATAACATTAAAGTGTGTTGTTTTTCACGTTACATTTCTGCACTCATTTACAACTGTTTTTTCAGTAAGAACAAGCACTGACATGCAACCTGCCCAGAACACGTTAAAGTTAGCAACACAAGGGTTACACCACATATTCGAGGATCTGTTCGGCTAAAAGAAGTCGACTATTTTTTCTGCGGCGCTGATGAGATCTTAAAGAAGCTAACAGATCTATTATGTGTTTAGTTTATAGTGACATTACTTCAAATGAATGCTTGTGTTTCTCCAACTCCTATGATGTGTTGTTGTGTTATGTTGTTGAAAAAATAACTTGTAGAGATAGTTTCTACACCTTGTTGTGTTTTAACTTGTTGTGCTGGCCCCTAGTGGACAAAAACAATCAATACATTTTATTTATTTTATTTAACCTTTATTTAACCAGGTAATTAACCCATTGAGATCAAGATCTCTTTCACAAGGGTGACCTGGCCAAGAGGGCAGCAGCACACGTCATCATAAGCATTACATGATTAATAAACAGTTTACAAACAATAAGTTAAGGAGATAGAAATTACAATGTGCAAATGGGTTTGCAGATAAAGTGCAGAGTCGTGATGACAGGTTACAATTCAAAAACACAGGCACTGTCCGATTGTCTCGCGTTTTTTGTCCTTTAAGATTGAGCCAAAGGCTTCAAGCGAAATGAGTTCTGCCATTTTCAATTAGTTCTGGAGAAAGTTCCAAGCAGAGGGAGCAGCAAAACTGAACGCTCTTTTTCCGAGCTCAGTGCGGACACGAGGAACAGACAATTTAAAAACATCACGGGAACGCAAGGCATATTGGCTTCTGGCTCTTTGAAGGTATGAACATAAATAAGGAGGAACCAAACCAAGAAGAGCTTGCAGCTTACATGCTGCTTTGATTTAATAATGTCAAAAAGTCACTCACTTTCTGCAGAGTTGTTGCTTTGGGTTTAATGTGATAGGACTTGGTTTTTAATGTATTATCATCATAATTATTGGTTGTCCTTGTTTTTCTATTTACATACAAAACGTGTTTTTACAAAACTCAGAATGTATATTAAACCATATAGTTTATTTAGCAATCACATTAAGAAAACAACTTCTAGGTTTATTATGTGCATTTCTTTCAAAAAACATTCAAATTTCATTTGAAATGTTTCAAAACAACAGTCGAAACTGGTTGACCTAGTTGCTCACACCCCACACACACACACACACACACGCACGCACGCACGCACGCACGCACGCACGCACGCACGCACGCACGCACGCACGCACGCACGCACACACACACACACACACACACACACACACACACACACACACACACACAGAACTTACCCAGTTTTCGTAGGCTCATGTTGTGGCTGCAGTGTGTGTTTAAGAACAGCTGCAGGTGGCTGACAGATGGATCATCTGAGAGGAGATGCAGTGAAACAGAAGTAGAGCCTGATAGGGAGGATCAGCTGATGCAGAGGAAGACAAACCTCAAACCACGGTTGTTCTCTGCGGGGAAAATGTTGCACACAGTTCGAGTGTGTGAGAAAGAGACCGAACTTTGAGATGAGAGGCAGCGAGAGGAGCAGGGCAGAGCGTGACACTTCCTGTGTGAGGCTGAGACGAGCTATGGTGAGGGGAAATGAAAATATGAGACAAGTTGACAGGGGCTGAAAGGGCGAGATAAAAAAACAGAATAAATCAAACATATGAGTGCCCTATAGCAGGAAGTGCTGATGTGATAGATAGAGTGGTGATGGGAACTGTGACAGCTGTAATTACAAGTGCTGATAAGTGACCTTTGTCCCAGTGAAATGAAAAGGCTGATCATAAAATCTCCTTTGATATCATTTATTACTCACAACTAGGCCTTCTTTTATCTCCCCCAATGCATTTTATACACAGAGTTCATCTTGATTAAGGTGGACATTCTTATTCTCTCATGATGCTGCTGCACACATTCATAGTAAGGGAAATGTACAGTAGGTCAATCTTTAAAGAAGAAATGAAAGAGTCTGGCCTGATTCAAATAAACATGTATGTAATACCATGAACAAGTTTGTCAAGTTTAAATGAAGGTCATTCATTCAATATGGTGATTTTTTCTGGTCTTTCTGCTTTGTGACAGTATGGATGCACAAGTGAATGTTTTACCCATATCTTGGACATTTTGAAGTTACAGCTATTGAGGGGATTTTCATCGACTCCTGATGTAAGATGGATGTAAATTTGCAAATCAGCAGCATATGCAGTTTGTGTATGTGTTCTTTACACATAACCTGGATGTGGAGCATAGGCCGGTGCTAAAAAAGAGGCAGAATGACAAAATGTGTCAGCATCCTGTCTCTTTCCCGCGGTCATGGTAGGTTTCTTTTGCAGCAGCTGTTGCACTACTGCGAATCTTAACCACAACACAGTCATATTCACAGCATTTCCCCTCATCTATCTTTTATAATACAGAATATTTAGTTTACATTCGTTGTAAATTAAGTCGAATATTGAAACAATTTCCAAAAATGATAAATTCAGTTTGAATTTGATGTGAGGAGTTTGATTGCAAACAATAAAATGTATGATGTCCATTTTAGTTTGATTGTTGCTGATATACGTCTCAATGTTATTTATTTACTTTTTAATTTTGCACATCAAACATTTATTTCAAATGTCAGCTAGAAGAGATAATAACATAAATAAGTGTTTTTTCACCTGTTTAAAAAGTGTGAACACCAAAGTAGACTTTTAAAAGGCGTGTGGCGTCTTTTGCCACAGGAAGTGACCTTTTCTTTTTCTGTAACTCTCAACCACAGCTGATTTTTTACATTACATATGAAGCGTCGAACTGTGAAAGCCCAGAACAAACACTAGATTTAGATTTTTGAATGCAAACATGCATCCCCAATCATAACACGTTTTGCAATATGACTTGAGTTTTCACTTAGTTTCAGATTTGGATTTAAAAGGAAACAGGCTCAGTTAATGTCTCAGCACCTGAAAGAGTCACTGCTGGTCTAATAAGTGAACAGTTTAGCATGCAGCAGCTCCTCCTTGTCCTTTGCAAAATGTTCCTCTGGAGGGCACCAAAGGTCCCTGAAAAAAAACACATTAACCTCAATCTACCCCGACACACCTGACTGCAGATTAACGCTGAAACATGCATGTTTGAGCTGGAAAATTACCGACAAATTGGCCGTCATGTTTCCAATTAGGATTCATTAGGAATATTGACATTTTGTAATGACTCATGTACAGGACTTACAGTCGTTGCCTTATTAACAGCCTAATGGTTCATTTAACTCGATCATACGCACATTCAAAATCCTACATGCACCTTTAAATTGATGACTTTTGAGATATCATATTTTACATTTTACCATTGGATGGATGCGTCTCTCAGGTAAATACCATGTGATCATCAGGACAGGCTCCCCTTAGGGAATATAGGTCAATTGTGCTATAAAGACTACCTGAACGTGACTGCTACTTTCTACTCTGTAACCCAGCAGAATGGAGGTAAACTGAGTTTAATGAGTAAAAATAAATGGTACATACTCACACACATAAACACACACAAAACTACACACTGATGCCCCAAAGCAATGGGCTAGACTTCGTGTTTTCTTTCCCACAGAGGTAATTTGCTGTGAATGACTGCAGGACGGGTGTGTGCCACTTTAATTTCACCATGATGAAAAACAAGCCTTCAATTATTAAGCTCGCTCCCTCCTCACACGATGACAAATAACAGTCACTTTGACCCGAGGCCACGCTGATACACACACCACCCTGTGAGAGAGACACACAGAACTGAAACCTTATTTGAACCAAAATAGAAATGTGTGAAGTCCCACCCCGTGTGTGTTTAGTTTCATTCTATTTTATTCTGTTTCCAAAATGACATACCACAGTGATAGAGATCAACATGACTCTGAGCCTTTATTCAGTTCATCATACATCTTAATACAGGAACTACTGAAGTAAAGTAATCATCATAGATTACTTGTGTATACAAATGCTTATCTGTCATTAAAAACATATACATGTTTAAGACTGTGCACTCTAGCTTAGAGAGATAAAACTATATCCTATTAAAACATTTTCTGGCTTGTTTTGAATATGTGTGTTCTTCACCTGTACAGTATTTCTTCTCCAGCCACGCCTGCTTTATTTTGATATAGATTTGCAAAGGTTTGTTCCACTTTAGCACCTAAACAGCGCTGGAGGTGATTGACTTGAGATGTCACTTGTTGACTATAAATCCTTAACTTGTGCATGACTTCTAAAATGTCTCATGTATCTGTTCTGCTTTACTGTGCAAACTGATTTCAAGATCCTGTGTCTTTATTTTTACTCCAAAAACAATGAAGTGTCTTTATTAGAGTGCAACTGTGACCTTTAGTCTGATCCTGCTGTCAGCTGTCTTTGAGGACGGTCGATAACACCTTCTCTCACTATGATTTATAATGGACTCCTCTCAGAACGCTGCAGAAAGGTGCAAAAAACAAGAGGGAAAATACTTGTCCTGCTGTTAACACTTTATGTAACTTAAAGGATAAATAATTTTAATCTAAATTTACTGAAAGTAAAAGAACCCAATGCAAAGCCAACCTAAACTTCTGTTATGAGGTTTTATCTATACATAAAGGTTCTATTTATTAAATTACTGTAATATGATATGAAGCCTTTGAATAGCTGGACATAGAAAAGAAAAAAATATCACAGAAGAAATAAAGACAAATGATTTTGGCTACAGAGCCAGTAACGTTGCCTCTGTGTCTCCCTCTTTCTTTGCGTCATGGCGTCTGTGTTCTTTTTCAGTCATTCTAGTACCTGTCATTATGATTGTATACTGTCCAATAAAAGACAAACACTGCAGAAACAACACGTTTGTAAAAAATAAATAAATAGATGAGAGTCAGAGGTGAAAAGGTCAAGTCAACAACGTTTCAGATTGTGCTATTGATGTGGTCTCTATTTGTCAAACATAAGGGAGACAGAGAGCTGTATTACTGACGCCTTGTTTGTCATCAGTGAGAAAATTAAAGAATCACACACACACACACACACACACACACACACACACACACACACACACACACACACGCACGCACGCGCGCGCACGCACGCACGCACACACACACACACTCGCACGCACGCACGCACGCACACACACACACACACACACACACACACACACACACGTTTTTCCTGACTTGTGAGGACCACTACCTAAAGTCACACTGTGAGGACCTGTCTCCCTACTGTCCCCATAAGTACAATTTAATTAGATAGACTTTCATGACGTGCTGCTGTTGTGTAATATAATATCATTTAGTTTAACAATCACAAGTATCATCTATGAATTAAGAATTTTAAAATGATCAGATAAGGTCTGCACAGTTGTTGGGTTTCCAAGGATGAGAATATGAAGATTGTATTATTGTTTGCTTGCTATCTAAATATCTCAATACTGGAATGGAAAAGAGCAATACCTATAAGTTAGATAATGGATGGGCATACAGAGGACTATGTGATGAAAAAAAGTAATTCTCCCTTTGCAATAAAGGAGACCTTTGCAAAAAAAACAACAGATGGGAAACTTTAAAAATGGGAAAAAAGAGAAATGAAGCTCTCTTCATCAGATATTTGTAATAGGAGTTTCTTAATGTGATGCAGTCCCTTTCAACGCCATCACTAAGCAACAAACATGTGCTATTAACACCTTTAAATAGTGTAATCAACCAAGAAAAATACAGGTAGAAGTACTGTAATTATGGAGCTGTAATGCATGGCCTGAGGCTGTGCAGAACCCCTTAAAGCTCTCTATAAAATAAAACAGCAAGACTAAACTAGATTCTAAAGGAGTATGCACTCAGAGAAAAGTACTCTCCTGCAGACACAAATACTGCATCCTCATTACACAACAAGCAGAAGAGATAGGTGCAGGGACAAGGAGAAATGCATCGCTGTGATCACTTAATGTCATATTACTGTTTCCTGTCTTTCTTGTGAGATGAGCTCACTAGTTTCAGCCTGAGGAGGAAAATCCTCTGTATATCATTACAAGCCAGGACAGCTGCAGCCACTTGTTTTTGCTAGAGCATTTCATTTATGGAAGTAAAAAAGAAATTACACCGATGCAACAGTTAAATATATGTCATTAACAAAATGCAATGTTATGTAATGTTTTCTTAAACCAACAAAAAAATCCGAAGTGTATCTAAACATAAAAAACACACATTGTGGTTGTTGTATCATTATTGAGAGACATGCTTCTCACACACACACAGGCCTGAATCACACACATGCACAAACACGACCTGTGGACATGCATTAATGGAGAGATGTCAGAGTGCGGTGGCAGCCCCACAGGAGGCACCCCCTGAGCTGGTGGCATTCGGTGCCTTGCTCAAGGGCGCCTCGGCAGTGCTCGAGAAGTGATGAGCTACCAAACCAACTTCCATATTTCGGTCTGCATCGGGACTTGAACCGGCGGCCTTTCGATTCCCAACCCAAGTCCCCACGGACTGAGGTACTGCCGCCCCCATGGTCTACTCTTTTCTTTTTTTATGTAATTGCATGTTTAACAAAATTAGACTTCATGTTTATAAATATAAAGTCCGTTTAAAAAAAAGGTAGTGTGTTGCTATTTGTGCACCAAGGGTAGAAAAGAATGCAAATAAAAGGGTTTATAGAGCAACCTGATTTTTAAAGGAAGAACAGGATTCTTGTTGTTTAATATTTACTAGATTGCCAGGGTTAGTTTATTCTGAAATAAAGTATTGAATGTAAACTTCATGCTTTGTCTGAGCTTAGAAAAGACAAATATGCTGTTTAGAAGTGTCTTCTGTATTTTCACTGTCACAGACAAAGCTGCAGGTCACACAGGGTTACTAACATGCCCTGACTCTGCTGAGGTGGCGTTTCACATTTCTTTAGACCCCAGATGGAGTTCACTGGAGCAGTTGGGGATTAAGTACTTAATTATACTTCAGGAAGTGGTTGAAGGATGAGACAGTTCTATTTCACTTACTATGATCTGAAGTATGATTGGCGTTCCAAGGATTCAATCCACCGGCCTTCAACTCAAGCACTCGTCTCTAAATTTATACAGGCGCTGCTTGCCTTTAGATTTGTGGCGTTGTATAACAGTTACAGGAGGCCAAGCTCATGATTATAGAGCAATAAACTGCGAGGTTTTCACATCGCTGCTTTCTTTAAGTGATCTTCAACACAACATCAAGAGAGCGTGTGCCTTTTCTAATACTGTATTTGTATTAAGGCCTGTCACTAACTGTTATTTTTTATTGATAAATCTGCTTATATTTAAACAATTCATTGATTAATCAAATCTTTAAAATGTCAAAAAAAAAGGTCAGAAAAATTCTCTATACAATTTCCTAATATCCAAATAGCTTCTTATGTGTACAAACAGTTCAAAACCCACTATTTTGTATATATTTTACAGATAACAGAAGTCAGCAACCCTTAAATAATCCCTAAAGCTCTAACTGCAACTTCTAAAAGTTAATGTTGGCATTTATAAAATAGAGAAATTCTTTGGTGCACTCTGTAAATTCTGTGCATTCTTCTACCAATTCGTACTGACATTTGTTTACCACTAGAGGGCTGCAAAGAACTGAAGTTGCATTGTGATGCAGATTTGAGTGCTTTATTTTAAGGTCATCTACAGAGAGTATATCACAACATAACTGTGTGCCATTGAAGCAACAAGGACGTTTGACTGCAGCAGAAGAAGGACCTGCATTAACTGTGCAATAATGTTTTGTTTTGTTGAAGAAAATCTAAAGTAATACTGTCTGGAATGAGGCAAACAAGATAAATGACAAGCCCTGGATTGTACGTATTACTATATCAACACTGTTTAAAACACAATAGAACATCATGTTGGCTGAATTTGGAAGTTTGCAAATCGGTTGCAGCATTAAACTTTGCATGGCAGCGATCTATCCGTGGTAAAGTAAATTTCAACCAATGGATAGTGAAACCTTTGTGATCGCTTTTGTGTTAGGAATAAATCCCAAGTGTGCTGAATGAGTAAGATGATAATTCACAGACAGACACTATTGAGCTTCAAAGGGATCGCGATGATTACTGCGATTGATCTCCCCGAGGTCAGGTTTTAAAACAGATGGTTCCCTAGCCGAGGAGAGCCGGAGGCAGGTCCTGTCCTAGTCTGTCTGAGCACACTCTCTAGTATTGGGTGCAGGAAGATTATCGAATAAGTCAAAAACATTGAAAAGGAAAATAATAATCTGGATCACATTGTGGGCAGAGAGTCACACTCACATGTTGTCTGCTTCATTGTTGATTAAATATATTTCCTTTTTTTCTCTTGTTGAGGCTGAAGAGAAAAAAGGAAATGTTTGCAGTTTAAATGAGTTTGTGTGCAGTGATCAGCACCACGGACAGCGATCTAGACTGAAAAAAAAGAAGCAAAAGAAGCCTTAAAATGAACTGGAAATAACAGCAAATATACAAGTCACATTAAAAAGGAATTATTACTCCTCTAAGGGTACTTCCTGTTGAAAGGGGTCACGTCAGTGTACAAACAAATGGGCTTTCAGTACGAACAGGAAGAGCAAAAAAATGAGGAATTGCAGAAATATTACCAATGTCGTTGCTGACATCATTGCCTAAGATTTCCTGAAAGTCCCATTAGTCGTCTGATTGGATCCTTAATGGTAAAAATTGACCGATGTAAAAAACAATGTTTGGATCAAACTGAAAATCTTACTTGTTTTACTCTTTCTGTATTAAAGCAATTCATGTAGAGGACTGTGTTTTTCATATAGACCTAACAACCACTACTCAACAATACGATCTGATATTAAGCTGCAATTCTGTGTTTTGATGACTGTTATTTATAAAGCCAGTTATACTAATTCATATTCCTAGAAACTGGGACACAGATAATAATGTGTCATCTCCTGTCCTGATAAGACAATGACAGGCTTTATTAATATTCTTAAAGGTATGCCTGAAATCCTTTGAAAGCCGGTTTAGATGCATTACAGTAGTCGACACATTTATTGATCTTACTACATGTGACTATCCATACTATCACTGTATTTTCAGTGGAATGAATACCTGTAGGGCCACAGACACGCTAAGGACTTAAGAGGAAAATACAGAATACAAGGAATATAGAAATATACAAAACACAAGTCTTCACAAAGTGCACTATTCTGGTAGTGTACAGTCAAAGGGTCATCAGAACTGAATTCAAAGAATCTATCTGTGTACTTGCACTGATTTGAGATTCAGCAGAACAAAAACATTTGGCAAGGCTCTTTTTTTTTTAAACATTCTGAAGAAGTAATCTCTACTTACAGTAAATATGCATGACTTCCACTGCTTCTGATAGCTCACTAACCACTTTACCAGAGAAATTATAACATATTCACTAAAAGCAACTCCACCAGTCCCAGATGTCCCTGATTGAACGCAAATTAAATTACTTTGGATTCTGAACATTTAGTTTAGTTATAAAATGAAAGCACATTTTTTGTAGCTTCCTTTCTGCCTTTCACTCATACATTCTCACTGACACACAAACCCACGACCACATACACACACACACACACACACACAAACCCACGACCACACACACTCTGTATCGGCTTCTTTCTTATTCCCTCGGCATCCACTCACCCGGCACAGACCTTGACCCAGTCAACATGTGACTGTCATACTGAACCGTGAGCTGGAGAATGAAGAAAAGAAAAAACTGTAAAGAACGGAAGGAATTGTTGTTGAAAACAAAGAGGAAGTGTGTGTGTGTGTGTGTGTGTGTGTGTGTGTGTGTGTGTGTGTGTGTGTGTGTGTGTGTGTGTGCCAAAAAATAAACCTGATAAACAAAGAGCCAGGACAGAGGGAGAGAGGGAAACAAAGACAGGGAGAGAGCAGATGGTGCCACGCATCATTGTGAATGTTTATACCCTCAAAATTAAACACAGCTTGAAGATGATCCTGAGTTTATCTCACTTCACTTGTTTATTGTCTATACATCTCTATTCAGGGAAAGTGATTTAGCAACATCTCTCCATCCATCTTTATGTCAGTTTTCCCATCAACAGTAGCATCATTTCAGATTGTCTCGTTGGTGTCCAATCAAAACACGTCATACGATCATTAAAATCAAATGTCTTGTTATACTGATGCGATGCAGCTCTATCTCCAATTTCCTCTAATGGGATATGTGCATACAACACTGACCTTTTACTGCCTAAAAGTCCAAATTAAAGAAATTCATCAATCGAATGACATCGTGTAATAAGATTGGAAGTTGTGGAATGAATACTTTCAGACCTTCTATGACATGATTTGCATAGAATAGCAGTTCTGAAGAAGGAAAAAATCTGTGTCAAACGAGCTGTTAGCAGTATGTGCAAACTGTTATCAAACATGTGTTTCTTCTTCTTTTCCCACATTACTGGTGTACATTATTAAGCTGTAGTGCTTCCATCTGTCTCTGACTTGATAACTGCAACGCACTTTACTCTGGTATCAGTAAGGGAAGCATTCATAGGCTGCAAGTAGTCCAAGATGCTTATTCCAGTACAACTGACCACATCCCTTAAATTATTGCCGACCTTCACCGGTTACAGGTTACTATTAGGATTGATTTCAAGATTGACCGTGCAAGCAGTCTGTTACAGTTTCTCCTACAAGAAGGGCCTGAGCCGCCTCTACTTCCTGAGGAGGCTGAGGTCCTTTAACATCTGCAGGACGATGCTGAAGAGGTTTTTGCTGTTGTGTGCCGGGGCAGCAGGCTGATGCTAGCGGACACCAACAGACTCAACAAACAGATCCACAAGGCCAGTGATGCTGTGGGGGTGGAGCTGGACTCCCCGAAGGGGGTGTCAGAAAGGAGGATGCTGTCTAAGTTGCATGTCATCTCGGATGATGTCTGACAACCACTCCAAGACGAGCCGTTCAGTCACAGGAGCACATTTAGTGCTAGATTGATTTCCCAAAATGCCCCACAGCCCACAGGAGGTCATTCCTCCCTGTGGCCATCAAACTTTACAGTTCCTCCCTCTGAGTGTCAAACACTCTGTCCAATAAGCATACTGTGCAATACTCTTGTAATATCTTACTGTTAATACTGGGCTTTTCATATATTGCTTATTTTTCCTACGACTCTCTGTGCTTTGTACATAAATGATTTATTTCTTTAATTTCTGCGATAATCTGCTTTATACAGCTTATTCTCTAATAACATGCACTTGGTATATAGCTGTATCTCTCCAACAGTCTTGTACCTATGGTAATGGTAAATGGACTTGAGCTTGTATAGCGCTTTTCTAGTCTTCGGACTACTCATAGCGCTTTTACACCGCATGTCACACCTACACATTCACACACTGATGGTAGAGGTTGCTCTATAGTGAGACCACCAGAAGTAACTACGCATTCATACACAGCCAACGAAGCAACGGGAGCAATTCGGGGTTAAGTGTCTTGCCCAAGGACACATCAGACACGTTGCTGCAGGAGCTGGGGATCGAACCCTCGGCCTTCCGGTTGAGAGACAACGACGACTCTATCAACTGAGCCACAGCCCCCCTTATTGCTTTGTCTCTTATTTGTGTACCCTTTACACTACTTATTTGATTCATATTTATATTTATAAAACTATATTTCTACGTTGTGTGTAAGAGCAACTGTAACGGCCATATTTCTCCCTGGGGATTAATGAAGCATTTCTGACTCTGATTCTGATCTTTGAGCTCTTTATGCACCTGAACGCTTTTTGAACTCCTGTAGTATTCTCTTACTGTTCCTGAATTTTAGAGCATCTCAGATGATCTAAGCATGTGTCCACTTTTAAATCATTGCAGAAAATATATTCATTAATTGATCCCTTTATATTTTATTGAGGTTATTTCGACATCTCTAATCAGCTGATTTAAACAGTTGTCTGTCTTTCTGTGTTGGAATCCTTGTGCTTGTATTTTGATATAAATCAAATCAATCTGTTTTCCTTTTCTCCCCATTCCCGGTAATTACGCAAACACTTGACCTTGTTGGAGGAATCACTTGAAGGGATAAATGAAGTGTTTTGAAATTCAGACGTACACTGTGTATTTTACTAATTCTGCATTAATGTTCTTTTAAGAGCATGTGTGACTAGAGCAGGTCACAATCACCTGCTTGTGTTGTCAAGGCTCCAGGATAGTATAGTTATTTCTTTTGTTAGTCTCATGTTTATGTATGGTGCTTGTTTACTTTGATACTTACCCTGTCTCTCATTTCAGATCCTTTGCTTCCTGTCCTCCCGTCTGTGTCTCCCGCGTCTGTGATTACCTGATGTGTCTCACCTGTGTCTAATTGTCTTCACGCCCCCTGAGTATATAGTCTGTGTGTTCCCCTCCTTTTGTGCCAGTTCGTATTGTTCCCGTGTGACGACGTCCCAGCTCCTTAATGTTTTCTCATTAGATTTAGTTTGTCAAGTTTCTGGATTTCAACCTGTGTTAGTCTGCCGTTTTGGATACCTCTCTGGATTATTGTGTACAGAGCCTTCTTCCGAATAAACGGACTTTCGAAGCTACTCCAAGTGTGTTAAGAGTCGTGCATTTGGGTCCTGGTTTTGTGGTTCAGCCTGACATGTGTGAGTCTGTTTCATGTGAAGTTCCTCACTGTTCATCTGTAAACATTGTATATCATGCAAACCTGTAAATGTAAAGATCAACACACACAGAGACAATCCTTGTTAAGGTTTTGTTCCCCAGGTTATAAAAAGCTGACATTTTAACATGCATGTCATTTGTCTAATGGTTCCCTTTTTTCCTGCACTGTGACCTCATTTCTGCAAGCAGATCATAAAAATTTCATCCACTCCATCTATATCATATTGTTTTGTTAATGCACTTCACTGTATAATGCAGTAGTGTACTGTACATTTTGTGATGTATGAAACACTCCGTTGTTTCTATTTTTTTCTTGTATATATATTTTTTTAAATATCCATTTGTTTTAACCTCATGGAATGAAACAAAGACGCTGATTTCTGCTCTCTGTTTCATACACATACAGTATGAACACACATATTCAATCACAAAATCACATTGTTCAACCTTGAGTGTCCTTCTTCACAGCTGCCTTAGAGGGTGAGACGTAAAGAGAGAGATCGAGGGAGGTGGGGGAGGTGCACAGTCATCAATTATTTATGGGTGAAATCTAATAAGAGGCAGGGGTTTGGATTGGCAGAGAGCGTGTTGATGGATAAGCAGAGTGCCTGTTTGCTGCAACGTCACAACATTACATTATATTACTGAGAAAAAAGCTGGAATGTGAAAATAAATAATGTCAGTCTCTGTATTTAACTTTATTGCTGTTTTTGCATATCTTCATGTAAAAGTGAAGTATCAGTCATTCTCTTCTCTTTATTAAGATCATTTTATCTGATGATTTCTTTTTTGGTATAATTTAATAATTCACTTTATTCTGTGGAATTTGTCTATAACAAATTATTTTGTCCATATTTTTATACTTATTAGAATTCGAGGTCAGTCAAGCTGCTTTTTTGTTTCTCATAATGAAGAGTATTTTGTTTATGTGTGAATGTACCAACAGCTAACACAGTTTAAAAAAAAATCATTTTTCACAGTGCTGAAGACTTCATTTAAAAAACATGTTCAACTGTGAGTACAAAAACTACATCTCTCATGAAAAGAAACCTGCAGAGCAGCACATATCTCATATACGGCAATACCTTTTTTTTGTCAACATCCACCAAAGCTCCGCCCCCTTATTGGTAGTTTGTACAGACATGTTTAGAGTAGTTATGCCTTTTTAGTTCCTGGGGACAGGGGCTTATGGGAAATTGTGTATGAAAATGGTGCTGAGAATATATGACTAAGGTCACTCTAAAATGAGAAGTTCGGAAGTTGGCATGTGAACGTTAACCTGCAAGGGAGCTGAAGGCTGGTGTTGTTAGCAATGCTAACGTTAGCCACGCTCGTCAAACCTATTTGACATGGTTTACAGACAGCCAAATTCAACCCACAATGCACTGCTTTTTGGTTCACTTACCTTGTTCGTTTCAGAATGCATTCTCACCTTCGACAAACAGTACTCTGGTGCCCTTGGAAGCGAACCCAGACCCGTGTTTTTAAGCAGACCAGAGTTTGGTTCTTTGGTCCGCACCAGAGTTCGTTGAAGTAATTCACACCATCCCAAAACAAACAAACTATCTGACAAAGCACACCAGAGTTCGATTTAAACGGCTAAGGAGTGAATGCACCCTAATAATGTGTATATAGTTTTTTGTATTGTTTTTTTTTCAGTTTAAAACGTTTTTTTATTGTTTGCATTTCAGCTTTTCTTGGAGGAAAAAGTCTGTAACTGCAGGTTCAAACAAGTTTAGATTGCTTGGTGTCAATTTAAATAAGATTTTAAATGTTTTTAAGTGACACATTTTTTATTTAGCTGTCACTTGACATGCTGTGTGACTGTCCTTTTGGTACCCAGGACATGAGGATTGTTCACTTTTTCTTTGTCAAAATGAATTGCTTTAACATCTGCCTCGACAGAATTGAAAACAATAACACGCATATTTGCAGAAACTTACAGACTTTGTTAAGGGTTATCTGTCTACTTCTGCATTGAATGGAAAAGAAAGAAACATCTTTGTGTTACTCTGAGTCATCAAAACATTGATTCAGCAATAGAAGGGCTGTAGGTGTTTTCATATGTCATCTTTTGACACATTGCGCAGCATTAATAAATTCACTGTCCATGCCTTGCGGCAGCATTGAATAAAACCTCTTTAAATCAGAGTTTGACCTTCACAGCTTGCACAGTGCAGAGGTCTGTTGTTTGTTGTATGTTTTGCTGCTTCATAACCTCTGACAAACACAAAGTAACTCACAAGGTGATGCTTCAGTCTCATCACCACCTTCCTCCTCTGTATTGATGCAATTTACATCAAGGAAAGTTCAAAGAATCTACAGATGAAATCCTGAAAGGGTTTTGCTTAAGACCTGATAAAAATCAACTTCTTTGTGAGAAACCGAGGAGAGGGAAGTGAACAGGTGTAATGGGGTAACAGGGAAGAGATGAGTAATGGAACTAATGATGTTTTTTGTTTTTTTTTAAGCTGAAAGAATTCCCCCAGGGATGCTGTAAGAAGTATTTTTAAATGAGTTCAGACTATTTGGGTGCATTAAATTCAAAAATATTTCACCTTCTGTTTGTTGCAGCTGTTAAGTTGCTAATTACTTTCCACGTTTCGCCTGATAATTTGTTTCCAAGTATTCAAAGAATATAACTGGTGAAATTGCCTTAACCTGTTTCATTGAAACCTCCTGTAGTTCATTGCATTGTAGTAGTTGGCCAAAACATTTATACAATTTCAAAGTAAAGTGAACACTTTGCTCTGAACTTTTATAATGTAAGGATCGTCAGCCAGCAACAGCCTCTCCTTGCCTTGCATGCTTTTATTCTCACTCTTAAAGGAGCAATTATGTAACTCTGACATCTAGCAATAAAAATGGGTATAATCCAGATTTAAAACAATGGAGAGAGCTGTCTCCCCCCCCCTGCTCCCAAGAGCTGATGCACACACGGATGGCCATGTTGCTGACACAGAAGTGTCAGTGTTTAGCCAGTTCAGTTGAAACCTTTCTGCACTCTAATCTCTCTCAATTTTTCAAACCCTACTTGTCGTACAGCTTATTAGAAAAATGCCTGTATTTTTAGGTCAGATAGAATCAGTTATATCTACAGTAAACCAGCTCGCGTGCCCGCTTCCTTCAGTGCAACACCTATTGGTTTGCCGTTTGCCTGGTCAACCAAGGAGTGTCCAAAACGACCATGTGGGGTGCCTTAAAACCGCCTACTATCGCTTGTCAAAACGTAAACAAACCACTCCAGACCGAAATGGAAACTTAGCAGCAGGGCGTGTGTGTGTGTGTGTGTGTGTGTGTGTGTGTGTGTGTGTGCGCGCGCGCGTGCGCGCAAGCGAGAAGGATTTGCTGACGAAAGCTTTAAAGTAATGTGTTTGATCCGCCTTTAATATGGAGGATCAGTGAAATACATACATGACACGTTTGATTATGCAATGTCACGCTTTCACACAGCAGGAAGCACATATGCTTTGCATTGTAAATATTAAAGTACTAACTTGCATTTGATTAAGCTTAAATACATTGGTTTATGTTTCAGGAAGTCGTCAATGAAATGCTAACATGGTAAAACAAATCATGTCCATAATGCCCTCAAATTTAGAATTCTTTTGTGCTTTAAACAGCAAAGTTGTTCAGAAATACCCCATGTGGTAGGGCCAGAGGAAGAAGGGTTAGGCTAACATTTAGCTTAAAGGTGTATTTTTCACCTGAGGTCACAACAGATTTAACTTAAAGGGCTCACAGGCTGACCAGCAGCACACCTGGCTCTCTTGAGTGCTCCCCTATTGTGACATAAGGGCAAACATGAAGCCTGGAAGTCTCCAATTAGGACACAGAGAAATCGGCAAGACAAAGAAAAAGACCCTTCATAACTCACAGAGAAAAACAGAAGGAGGTGATTAACAGAAACTGTGATACAAACAGACACTGGGATTTATAAATACGTCACCTCTGTACATGTTGCTGGCCCTGTCTTAACCTCTCATCTTGATTTGTGCAAGAAGAAGTCTTCTCCCACTTCAGCTCTCGTCAGTTCCAGCTTGACAAGCACAGAGAGCACCTGCAACATGCTCTGCAGGCTGCTGCCTCTAATGATGCCTTCGCTGTCTGCCTATTAAACTCTCTGTGCTCTCCTGACAAGTGACTTGATGCATTATTTGATCTCAATGTTCGCGTGTCTGTCAGAAAAGTGTTAGTTTGGAAACTTTCTGCAGCACCCAGAAAAATATTAAAATTTCTGTGCCTCATTCTTCTTAGTTTTTACTTTAGCTACAACAATCAGGGAGTTTTCAGAGTGTTGACCTTTTTTTATAAAACTTTGAGGAATCAATAACAGGCTATTTAAAGATCAGACATGATCGCCATGAGTAAGCAAGAGGGGGGAATAGTTGCTGGTCATCAGAGTGAAGGAACAACAAACTGTTTATAAAAAGCGAACGTAGCCTTGGGGGTTAAACGGTGAGACAATGCGATGTGCCGTAAGCCTGCATTCCTTCTAAAGGCCAGCAGGGGGTGAAAACTTAACCTACCTTTAACTTGATTTATTACATAAGTAAACATTTTCCTAATACTTTTTAGGTCTCAACTGATAGTTTCAAGTCTTCTTCAAGCCAGCAGGATGTTTATTTTGTAAATTATTTTTAAATTACAAGTAAATTAGACAACACTATAGCCTATGCTTTTGGGGCGTTGCAACATTGAGATAGATAGATTTTTGTTGCTTGCAAAAATAACCAATAAATACATTTTACACCTTGAATTACAGACGCAACTTGCTAACCAAGCAAACACTAGCATTATCTGATAACTCAGTGTTTCTGTGGCGGGGTTCTCATTCAAAGCACCCAAGAATCGTAAAAACACAGGCATGGTCGAAGCATTCGATCGGTGTTTATATTTTAGCCGGCCTCCCGAGGTGCATGAAAGATATTCACAAAACCAGGAAAAAGATGTATTATTCATTGTATGATCCTGCACCTGTGAGCACCTGTGAACGTGTTAGGCTGTGCACGGGGTACACTGTGGACCATTTAAAAATAGTATTTACACTATTTACACACAAGACTTCCAAAAAACAAAAGTTCCACATGAGTGCGCGAGCAAACACAACAGATGTTACCTTCTCTGTAACCAGAACTAGACTAGCTTGAAAGTAGGAAGCAGCCATCTTTTAAAACCAGAAGCCCCTCCCACTGGGCGTTATGAACTACATAACTTATTAAACAAAAACACATTTTCTTATGAATTAAAGGTTTTTAACCTTTTACACTCATGTGGCCTAGACATCACTAAATTAAGCATTTTATTAACACCACAGCAACATGTATGTGGAGATACTTTGAAACAAACATTTAATTCAATCAATCAAATCATGTGACCACTATTGCGCGCCACGTCCGCCTATTTACCTTGCGGAAATGGGCCGCCTCTGTTTGGCACACAAACGGGACACAGTGGAGCGCATATGTAACCCACTATACGGTAAGAGCGCTATTATGAATGAATATAAATGTATGCAAGACAAATAGAGCTCTCAAGTGTGCACCCTTGGTCGACCTTCAAATAGCGTGAGGGCTGGCTTGACCGCAGTAAAAGTTTGGTGTGTGTGTGTGTGTGTGTCGGCGTGTGTGTGTGTGTGTGTGTGTGTGTGTGTGTGTGTGTGTGTGTGTGTGTGTGTGTGTTGGTGTGTGTGCAGTGAGCAGTCTTAAAACATCATAACTCTTCAAAACTTTACTTGATGCACAAATGGATAAAATTATATTGATTATTATTCAATTCTTTTATGTTAGCATTTTATGTTGGCAGCTCACGTTTGAGTCTGACCTGTGGCTCCTTTACCCTTTCTCTTTCCTGCACAAGTTTTAATGTCGTGCACAAAACATATCTTTTGTTTTTACTTTTTTGCAGACTTGAGGGGCTCTGTAAAATATGCCATTAAATCAACCTTTGAAACTAGTATTTAAAGGTGGAAAAGTTACATATAGTTGCTCTAAAGCACAATATGTATTTGTGGTATCATTATCTGACACAAACACCTTTATTCCAGATACCTCTGTGCTCCTAAAAGATGAATCCTGTCGTCATCCTGCCACTCACAGGAGAGAGGCAGAGGTTATGGGGCCTCAGGTGTTCAGATTCATAAAAGAGGGTGTTGATCCTTCATTTCTTCTTTCCTCCTCCTCCTCCTCCTCCTCCTCCTCCTCATTCATCCTCTATTCTCCCCTCTCTCCTCCCTTTGGTAACCTGAGGCCATGCTGCTTTACAAAACACATTCTCATTTCCACATACATGATTTTTTTTTTCTTTCTTATATCGCTCCTGGTCTTTCTTTCTTGGCAGTAATTTCTTTTTCAGATTCAGTTATAGTTCAAGCGCTCAGTTCACAGTAAAAAACAAAACATGATAAATGCCACAGAGAAGTAAACAGGAAAAATCCTTTAGGGTAACTGTCGGACTTAAACCGAATGATTGAGGATGTAAAGAACATCACAATGTCGTGAAGTACGGTCCTCCAGCATTAATCGTCCTCATGGTCATGAGACAAATCCATCATAAACTACAATCTCAGATCAGATAAATGTGTTGCAGAAACAGCGCTGTAGATGACTTGAGGCAAAGTAATGATTTTTACAAAGATTTTGTATCTTAAGGGGAAGTTTATTTGTAAAACCAGTGTGTTGGGTTTCTCCTAAATAGATGAGGTAATAAAAAAGTCTTGCTTTATTTCGTTGGAGTGAAAGCGTTGATTGAAACCAAAGAGTTATTTTATATGTTAACATTATATTTCACACAATTTTGACACAGTGTAAATCAATATTGGCACATGTTTACTCACAAGCAAATGCCCTGCAGTCTCAACAGTCATTTTTAAGTGTTTTCAAGTTGCTTTGTGGTTGACACAGACACATTTCTGTAACGCACAATGACCTGATTAGGTTCTTTTTATGGGAAAATACTCTCAAACAAAAAATGGTTTCATAAACAGTTAAAGAGGACATATTATCCCCCTTTTCCATCTTTTCAAACAGTCCCCTGTGGTCTAAATGAAACATCTGTGCTGTGCTTTGGTCAAAATATAACATGAATCAAGCACCAGAGGAGGTTTGTGACCCTGTAGAAACCAGCTCTCTCTGAACGCTCCGTTTTGGTGTGTGTGTCTCTTTAAATGCAATGAGCCCCCCTTGAGTTTCACAGTAGACATCACTCCTCTGTAGTGAGAATAAAAATGGCGGACCTGTGCAAAAGTTTTGCTCTAGGCTGGGGGTGGAGTCCATGGGTAGAGAAACCAGGGGAGAGGAGGGGATTTTTTTTTTACCAGAATCCAACTTGTGATGTCACAAACTGAGAACATTTGAAACTGAGCACTTTTCTCTGTGTGGTAAGACTTATACAGACCACAAACAAAGGACTGGATGGGTTTATTTCACATTTTGTGAATCTGTAGACACTCAGGTTACCTAAATATATGTTCAAAAACACTGTAAAAATGGATTTTCATAATATGTCCCCTTTAATGAAATAATAATAATATGTATACTTGAGATTTTGTATGAAGAAAGTAATTTATGAAGCTCTTTGTGTTTAAGGATAAAAAACACACTAAATACACTTGATTACAACCTAATTTGCAACTCAAAAATATATAATGGGAATCATTCATTTTACTGGTTTTACTGGTGAGGGAGCGGGTGATGCTCCCTCTAAATTCAATGCAACAACTTCACTACATTTACTTCACTGTAGCTATCCTTTGTTTGAACTAAGTACCTCAGTCTATAAATCTTTTCTTCCTCTGAGGTCAGGAGGAGTGCAGGTGAAGGTCACAGGTAAATCGCTCATGAGCTCATCTCGGATCACTTTTTCTGATTTATCTGAAGCTGTGTGACCTCACCTCTGACCCCTTCAATTGGCTCTCAACCCAATTAGTATGAGTGTATTGATCGAAGGCATTTATGTTGCCTGTCCCTGGTGGAACACATCCTTATTCCTTGGGGCACGTGATCAGTAAACACGATCATTGATTACTTATGTGTAATGAGTATGGATTCGGTTGGGGCTCTCAGCGATAAACAATTCCGAAATTGTTATATTAAGTTTTACATTTTTTCTTTTTGCCCCATTTATCAGGATGCTTCTCTTTCAACCCTAGCGCTTCCAGTTATGTTTTATAGTAGAAGAAATCATTAAGGTGTATACATTTGAAAACAAATAAAACATTAAACGTTCAGGAAGAAGAGCCACATTGTGTTGGTCATGTCACTCATGCTTAAGATGAAGAGCTTTTTATTGTCCTGTGTACGCTAAATGGATCATTAATACTCTCTTTTTAAACACAATTATTTTCATTATGTTTGCTGGTGGACTTACTTTATACATTTGGCAGTTTTGAATTTTTAATCAATGCTTTTCAAACGCTGTAAAAGTTTTATCCTGCACTGTTTATTTCACTCTCTGTCTCTCTGGATCTGTCTTTTTTTCAAACACACGTTCATGCACACCCACACACTCTCTCTCTTGGTGGTCTACCTCAGTAAAAATAAAAGGAACAGATGGTTTGGTTGTTACTGCTTTCCAAAAAACCTCTATAAATACTTCCTTTGCAGGGTTACCGGTAATATGTTTCCCTTTCTGTAAATCCATCCTCAAACTACACCATTGCATTCTTAGACGGGAAATTTCAGGAGCTATTTTATGCAGCCTATTTGCCAAAAAAGAATAATAGCTCAAGCACATAATGAGACAGATCAAAAGTGGCCCTCTGCTCTGCAGCTCTAGTGTGATTTACTTGATAATGACTGTGTTTAATAAAGTGCAGAAATAATCCCACTTACAGTAATGAAGCCCCCACTCTGCTGAACTATTTCTGTCCGCTGAGAGTCTTTCATTGTCGTCCTGCAAATGACACATATAGTCTACAAACAACGCTGGTTAGCATGGCAGAAATTCCAAAACATCTTGGCCTCATTGCAAAGAGCAGCAACTGTCCATACAACAGCATTGTTGACAAATAGCAGCAAACCCTCCATGTGTGTATGCATGCCTTCTAAGTGTCTGTGTGTGTGGATAATAGACTGCTAAAAATAAGATCTCGTTGTCTAAATATACAGTGGTGTTGGGTGTTGATGAAGGAAGCATGTATCTGCTGGACGAGGAGAAAACAAATCCCTGAAGACCACACAGGAAGAACACAGCTGACTGTTCACTGTTGATACATCCACTTTATTCCTAAGTCCAGACTGATAAGGTCAGGTTTGGTAGCACTCGGATAGGTGTGTCAAACTATAATAATCTTTCAGTCATTTGAAACTCTGCACAATTATGGATCATTCAAATCAGCCTTCTCTGAGGTCTGATGTCACAGTGAAAGTTGAAGTTAAGTTTCTGGCCATGTGTTTGGGGATCTAGAAGATGTTGTGTTCCCCACTGTTGTGTTTTTGTTGCGCAGAGCAATGAAGGAACACAACTAAGCAGGTACTTTACAATCTGAGTCTCAAGTTCAATAACTTAATTGAGGAAGTTAACATGCATGCTAACATGCTAAGCTTGCGTGATGAACGTGGTAGACTACTTTCAATGTATTAGCTGTTTAGCATTATTAGTGTGGCTATGTTAGCATGCTTGCAAAATAATATACTAGGCAATGGATTTAGATAACAAAAAGCCAAAAAGGGAAAACATACGCCTTAACTGTCTTTTAGTCAACTTATATCTCAGAAGGTAAATGCGTTTCATTCTGTTATGTATTCTTTTATGTGACCAGGAGCTCCCATTATTCTGAAAACAGACTGAGAGGAACAGAAGGAGAGAAGATCAAGTCACAAGAGGGGATTGTGAAACCGAGAAAGGAAGAAGTAATGAGAAGTTCAGCGTGAGAGGAGAGACACTTCAAAAAAAAAAGTGAGAGGGTTACAGAAAAAGCAGCATATCTCTCTGAAAGATATATATATGCCCTAAAACTCATTGGAGGAGTGAAAATTAAGTTTAAGAAAGGAACCAGACGAGAGGAAGGAGGGGAAAAAAAGGTCTTTGAAAACCTAACAGCAAGAGACATGGAGAGATGAAATGTGGAGGTGACAGATTTCTGAGTGTCTGGGAAAAATCTTCAGCAGGTGTGAATCTAGTCTCAGGCTGCAGATGAGAGGCAGACACACACACAGTGAACCCGTACTTGCACATAAAACAGACAGAGACATGAGTTTTTGACTGGCAAGCTGTCGTCAGTTGCCCTTCCTTTTCATTTTAACTCCTTGTCGCTCATCAGTCAAACGTACATTTGTTTTAGACCATTTGAGAAGGATTTCATATTTATCAATTTCTTCTCTTTTCTGTGTTTTTTATGTAAAGTCCTTTTCTGCAAACAACAACATGCTATTGTCCGCTGATTCTTGCAAGAGGACGACTTTATTTGATCCGTTGATTACATCGACTTAATAAAGAAAGTCAGGGCAAAGTGAGAACAATTCTTAGACGTTAGAACATTTTGTGTATCAGAGTCTGTACGACTACAAAGAAGCCACGTTCTCAAAAAAAACAAAGATTTGCTTTTAAACTTTTTGATAGCAACACTGTTTTGCTGTAATCTCATCATTTAAACATCTTTTCTTGTTAAAGAAAAAAATGCTGTAATAATATAAGAAAAAATGTCCTGTAGTAAAGGTCACTATTTTTTTGATCTTTGACTTCCCTTCATTACCTACCTCACCTCCTTTAATTCACTTCCTGGTTTCTCCTTTCCTCTCCCTTGATTGGTTGTGGTTGCACTCTACTCGTGAGTTAGATTGAATTCACCTGACACTGCTTATAGACTGCACTCCCTTGCACTCACTCTGTTGACCTTCACATGAGGCGGCAGCCCAGCACTGGTGTTTGAAACATCAATGTGTGTTTTTTATTACACCATTTATTGAACCTTTGAATTTAAACCTCGTAAACCATAACTGAGGTTTCCTGACCGGATTCATGCATCCCGACCGAGGCCCACGGTGGTAGTCTCTCAATAAATGTGAACCCTTCTTAACAGTTCCAGTTTACAAAGACTTGAATCCCTGTGTTTCTGAAAAAAGCTAATCTTGCTCTTTGTGCGTGCAGAAGTTTGTGGCGCCTTCACCATTGAAGAGGCCAAGACCAAAATGTAATTTATCTAAAAATGACTGCAGTTATTTCACAGACAAGCACAAGAAACAATTGTGAAAAGCAAACAGGATCCGCGGTGACCAACCAATAAAATGGTGTCAAAATAGTATTTGCAGACGGATGTGAAGAATTGTAGCAAACAGGAAAATTATTGGAACACATTTTCAAGTGATAAAATGTGATTCTTTAGGAGATGTGTCTGCACAGTGTAGAGTTGAAATGCAACATGTTCCTGCTTTTTCCTCTTTCTAAACAGCTTTTGATATCAGAAACTTTAGCCATTTGAATCAATAGAATGATAAGAATATAGATTTGAATTTAACTTTGAATAAAAGCTTCATATTTGCGTTTTGGTGAATGTCAAGTTTCATCAATGTTATCATTTGAGCTTTTCCTAATATGCTGTCACAGAATATCTCAGGTCCTGACACATTTGTTCCTTTTTGTCCTTCAATAGAAATGAGAGACTGAAAGAATTCAACATTTGTAAGAAGAGGTTTAGCTGTAATTAAACACCAGAAATGATTTTGTTTTAAATCACTGACAGGATGATAAAAAGGAAACATTGTGGTATTTGCCTGCACACACACTCCTTCATGAACAAACATGTCCATTTCCAAGAGGCGAGTTAGTGCAATGAAACATATATTTTTTCATAATTGAATGTGTGTCCGTTTGAACTTTCAATTGGCCACCCAAAAATGCAAACACATACAAAAACACACACACCTCCCTCTGCTGCGTGTTTAAAGAGAAGTAGACAGCTGCCTCTCTGAAACAGAACCGTCATTAACACCTTTAAACCCAACATACCAGACTCATAAATAAAAGAAGGTGATTAAGGGCCTGGGGCACATTAAAAGTGGATTAGCCCCAAAGATGTAAATATCCTGTGCTCATTTTCATCAGAGTAGCACCAGAACAAACCCTGAACCATCATTAGGGAACTGGGAGAGAATGAACGTATGCAAATGTTTTGGGGCAAGAGAGGAGTTTTGTCACAGTCAGTCACATTGTACTCCTTCGGATCTCAGCCCACGGGGTTTGCATCTTAATAAACTGTAAATGTGCACCAACATAATACGCATAATGTTTAGCTTGAATTGACAGTAAGTTACAGAATAATAAAGGTGTTCTGTATATACAGCAACTCTGTCAGTAATTTTGTATGGAAATGATATGATCGTTTTTATTTATATCATCAGATAATTACCCTAATGCCTATGGTGTCAATTTGTACCATGATACTGTGTGGTGTTATCATCAATAAATTAGAGTACTACATTAAATGATGCTTTTTTAGCATTCAGTGGCTACAACAGATGGCCTCCCACTGATATTTAATTAATTTCATGGTGTTCATAGCCTGGATTTAAGGGAAAACCCTGGATCCTTTTCATTTGGAAGCATTACATTACAGCATCAACAAAGATCTGCTTCATATATTCTTCTCAACGTGGCCCTATATGATCATAACAAAACATTTGAGTGAATATCTTTCAGTAAAATGATATACACAGATATGACATGACTATAGCAGGTCATCATCTACTGTAGGTGAAGAGTAAATAACAAAGGCAATGAGACTGGTGCTAGCAGGACGAGCTACTCCTTAACCTTCCTGCACCCAGTAATTATGTGACAAAAATGGAATGGATTATATACTATGTATGTATTGAAGACATTGATTTAATAAAAATGTAATTTTGTGTAACTCAAATGGTTGGTATAATTGAAAAACTGGGGGCCCAGTGGGACCACATTACATAAGTTACTGTAACAGTATGTCAAGGAGATACCACAAGGGTCCAACTGTTTACATGACACCATTCACGGGACGTATTCATTTAGCTATTTCTTGGAAGAGAGGGAAGGTGGATGAAGCCAGCGGCAAAGATCACAGACTGCTAACCTAACCAGCAGCTGCTAGCCAAAAGAATTGGTGTATTGCTGTTTCTAGCTACAAGTCGGCTAGTTCTGTCATGTGCTGAGTTATTTGAGATAAAATCAGTTACTTTTTGAAGGCAGCTATTAGTTAGTTATTTAATGCTGCTTTTGGTTGAAAGTAAAGTACCTTGATCGGTTGTTTACCTCAGAGTAATGTGACATTACTAGCAAGCAGCTGCAGGCTAGCAGGGGTTGTCATGTGGTGTCACCAGTTACATTTGAAAAATCTGCCTTATTACGTTGTATGTGCTCACTGCTGGATTGTTGGGTATCTTACCTTTTTTTTTTTAGGTTGCTTTGATTTGGATTTCAACTGGTCATGGCTGTGGTATGCTTTTGTTATGCATTGGAAATGTATATTCATAATTTACCAAATTTTATGAGTTTTGTTGTAGATAAAAAAGTGCATTTCAATTCTACTTTCTCAATTCTCTTCATTTATTACTTGTTTTGTCAATTTGCTAGCCCCTGATATCCACACACCAGTCCCCTCCATAACACCTCCAATTTACGAGTTCTAGCTAGTTCATGTCAAACACTTTGGAAAGTGATGCTGCTGCAGTTAAAGCACATATTCTCTTTAGGATCTTTATGTTGGATTGTTCTTCAATATTTGCTGGTTCAGTTTAAGTCCTTCGGCACAGCTGATCACAACTTCCTGTTGAACAGACTGAGACACTGGGTCGGGGTTTCTGTTGCAGTCTTAGATTGGTTTAAATCTTGTCTTTATTATGCTGATGATACGCAGTTGTACCTGCCCATTAAATCCGTAGACAAAGACATGCCGAGTTCTGAATAAAGGTTATTATTATATTATAAGTCTGTACAAATCTTAAAAGTATGTTTGTTATATATTCCCACAGCTTTGTGAGCTATCACGTCATTTTTAGCACAGAATTCTGTCTTTTTGAATCGATGATCCGAAACAGTGCGTGTGTTTTTAAAAAAGCATACTCAAAGATTCTTTATCATTTGATGAAGTCCCTGCAAGCTTCTAAGTAGAGAAAGACAAAAACCAAGAAGATTTTACCTGGTTAAGTAAGGTATGACTTAATGCAGTAAAGCATCACAAATACAACATACCCTGGTTGGAAATCTGCCAAATGTCACTTTGTAAGACTCAAGTCCAGACCTTCCTTTCACACTAAAACATTTGAAAGGACCTAATTCACTATTTCAGAGTTAAATGGTGATTTTTGTCTTTACAGTTAAGAAACTGGTGATCTGGAACATTGTTGTTCATTATTTTCTCAGTCCAACCTGATTTAAAAGGAAGGCTGTTATCGGTCAACAGATGGAAGGATTTAGGCAGACATTATATGTTCCTCACACACACACACACACACACACACACACACACACACACACACACACACAAATATGCACTGGCAAATGCAAGCACATAAAAACAGATGCAAGATTTGTTTTTTCCCTCCTGCCATAATGAACATGATATATTTATATATATAAAAACAGTGATCGTGATGTGAGGTTATTATCACATTTTCTACACCTGCTCCCCGCATGATATAGTCAATACGTGTAGCTTAATTCTAGATATTTAAAAAAAGCATTAAAAGAAAGTGAATGTAGAAAATAGGGGCTTTACAGTTTAGATATATAGGAGCCTCTATATGTTTCTCTATGTCTCCCCTTTGGGCTCTCTCCTTGTTCCTGCAGCTTTTGAAGTGCTTCAGCAGAAACGTAGATGCAGCGGTTTCGGAGGGAATCTCAAGAGATGGAGCGGCCAGATTTGAATTGGAAGGATGTAAAGATGGGGGAAGATGAAAGGACATGGTGTGTAGGACGGAGAAGCAGCGAAGGAGCAGGTGTTTGACAGGAGATGATTGAGTATGTGGAGTAGATGTTGGACAGGCTGGATTGATGTCACCAGCTGATGTAAAATAACCAATATTCGCCAAGGTTGAGATCAATGCTGCAATCAGAGTTCCTCTTCAGTTTTCGCTCTTCTCTGTGTATCTCTGCCTCCCTGGCTTTCAATCTCTTTTTTTCTCTCTTCTTCTTCTTATATTCAAAGTCATTGAGTAGCACATTGCAAAGCCAAACTAAGACACCGTCAAATACACCAGCATGAGTAGCTGGTTTCACTGCTTTACATCATCTAGCTAACGGTCTCTTTTAGCTAACGTCTGTTCACTCAGCTTCTGTTTCTTTTCCTCCTTTAAAGTCTCCTCTCCTCTCTGTGTGTTTGGGCAGGTGTACATGAACAAAGCCCTTCCAGCGTGATGTCTTTTAAATGTAGTAAAAGTTGGTTGAAATGTAAAATTCTATTTTCAGTTCTTTGCAGCCGTAATGAAGTTTCACACTCGTGCAGTGACAAGAATAAGAAGCAGGTACTAGAATGCTAGCAAATGCCAAGACCCAATTTGTGCAACTTTCAATTACTGAGCCACACAATCCCTTCACAGCAAAAATGTCAACACTTTTTGAACTTAGATATTAGCCTTTTACTTAAAAAACAAACAAACAGGGGTCGAATCGAGAAGTTGTTTGACCTCAATGTTTGCAATCAGTGAAATAATGAAACCAAACAAATGATCCAGCAACAAACCCTTACTCAGCATTTAAATAGAAGCGTGGACCATGTAAATGCAGTGCAGTGTTTTACCTTATGGCAGCATGCACATGGATGTAATAAGTGTATAAATGCCCTAACAGCTTCTTTATTTTATGTCATGTCTCTTAGTATGATTCTTAAATGAAGATTGATCAAAAACAAAAAACTATAAAATAACTATCTATAAGTTTTCAACAGACTTTTATGATTTTATAGTTTGTATTTATTTTTCTGTGTATTTATTTCTGCTGTTGTAATTGACTTTGAACTTTGCTAAACGTTGTTTTTAAAGTGCTATAAAAAGAGTGTGTTGGGTTGAATATTGGGTTTAAAATGATTCGACTTGAATTGAGGAGAAATGTGGACATCTTTATTCCAAAAGCAGTTTCACAAAGTAAATGATCATTAGAAAAATGAAAAGTGAAGAATAAAAGTAAAATAGAATAAAAACAGAAAGAAAAAGAAAACACACACAGATGACATATTCATAACATTCGACTTATTTGGTGGCCAGTCTTTCATAAGCCTTTTGTTTCCCGACGTCGATCATTTTTATGAGGAAGGCCTGAGAGCATGTTTTACATTTCACAGTACAATAATTGTCTGTCCATGTTTGTAGGAACAATAAATAAATGAATACACTTTTTATCAAGTGATAGTGCATGGTTAAAACCCCTGAATTGTAAGCCGTGAATCTAAATAGATATTGGAATGATACTCTATTTACTCTGATAAGGATACGACTTGTGCCTCGAGACTAAACAATACATGATATTACAATGGCCCCCAAAGGATGCATTTGTTTTTCACTTGCCCCCTTTTCAGAGAGGTCAGGGTCAGCTACAGAACATTGTTGATACTCAACATGTTGTTCAACACATTTTCCTTTAAGCATCTCAAAGTTTGGCTAAAGTAAACTATTGTGTGTGTTCTTTTCTCTCCCTGTTGTTTTGTTTTGAAGATCCCAGAGTATTACTGTGAACAAAAGAGGGTGTCGACTCGTTTGATGAGTTCGTATGTCGTGCTGTCATCAACAGTGAAGAGCGACGGAGATCCAATTTGACAGCCAAAAGCTTAAGCTGCACCCAACACGTGTGTGTGTGTGTGTGTGTGTGTGTGTTGTTTGGTTATTTGTGTGAGGTTTGTGTGGGGGCAACAGTGTGGTCTCACCTTACCATCACCTGTCACTGACAACAGATGTTCACTCCAACAGGGTTATTAACCCACAAGCCACTTCTTGTGTGTGTGTGGTGTGTGTTTGACGTGTGTGTGCGTGTGTGCGTGTGTGTGTGTGTGTGTGTGTGTGTGTGTGTGTGTGTGTGTGTGTGTGTGTGTGTGTGTGTGTGTGTGTGTGTGTGTGTGTGTGTGTGTGACGTGTGTCAGAGAAATGTCTGGGACTTACTGAATCAAACCCCACATATGAATCAACTCTTCCAAAGCACATAAATACTCACTCAAACACTTTAAACAAATCCTGCTCATACAATAGCAGCAATGTGGGGGTGTCATATCATCATCATGTGATCAATTCATGTAGTCCTATTGTCCTCACCTTTCATTAGATGGAAAAGGACTTTAGGTAAAAGCCACTCCAAAACATCTTTTTCCATCAACTGCAGTTTGCACTGTGTGGGCAGGGGAAAATTTCCCTCCGACTTTTGTCCAAGCTCCGACTCATCCATCACACTCCGACAATAGAGATGTCGTCCGCTCCCTAGTCAGCTGCTCGGCCGCAGGAAGTGTGTGTGTTTGTGGGCATCTGTATTAGTGCAAACATGCAAGACGTTGTGTGTGACAGAATTACAAAATTACATGAAGATTGAAGGGAAAGTCGCTCTATGTTAGAACAGTTTAGTATCCAAACACCTGTTTGACAGCAGGATTGTCTGGTGTTGAATGGCATTCATTCACAGACACTTTAACAGATTGATTATTCCTTTGTTGACAGTGACATGTCCTCTCCTTCGTAATAAATCAAGGAAACTTTATTAATTAGAAAAGAATATTAAATCATCGACTGCATCGTGATGAATGCTAATAAGCAAAAGTAAAATGAACAAATAAAACTAGATGGCGTTAATCTTATATAAAAGTCAACTTTATTGAAAGTCTTCATGGTGACCCAGGCGGCCCGTGTGCATCCATGTGTGTGCGTCCAGCTCATGCCACGCTGGCACCACCATCTGCCATGCGTCCAGGTCCTGTCCAACCCAGCAAGACTCCTCACACACACACATACACACACACACACAACTCCCTGTGTCCAGCCAGGTGGCATCCCTCCAAAAGACCAACGGTTCTGCGACCTGCAGTGCACTATGGTCTACAAACAGAAAGTCTGTCTTTGGCCTTCTGCTTCTGCCTCGTTTTTGATGTGCACATAAACCTTCATCCGCAGAAAGGCTGTCTGTCTGTCTGTCCACCCGTCTGTTTCTCCCTATGCAATTTGGCCCTTTTCTATTCTTTGGATTAAGAACATACAAGCTCTTCCTCACAACATGTTTATGTGTTTCAGAGGAAAAATCTAAAAAATTAAAAAAAAACTCCTAAGAGGGGTGTCAGATGGCAGGCGTTTGTGTTTGGATGGGGGATGGAGGGATGATGGGGGCGGATGAAGGGAAGAGATAGAAGGAAACAGGAGGAGGAGGGGGATTGCTCCGTTCTCTGCTCTTCAGCTTTTGTTCTCTGAGATAATAACTCTCCACCCCCTGACTCCAAAAAACCAAAGGGAAGCCCCTCCAGTCTGGAATTAGGAGAAACATCCCACCGTATACTGTGGATGTGAGGAGCCATGCTATTTGCAAGATTCACTGTAAATGTAACAGTTGGTACTAGAAGTGTGTCAAATTTTGAATGCACCAGTCAATTATAGATGCCCTTAGCTGTCCCAGAAAACACACCATGCTTTTAATTTGGGCCAAAACTGAAAAGGGGGAAAATATAGAGCCATGTCACTGCCAACAGCCTGCAGGCCGTGTGAGTGTCTTGGTGTAATCTGCCAGAACCAATGAAGGAAAGTGCCATCTGAGAAGAAAAGAGAGGAGGAGGCAGGTAATGCGAAACAAGTTAACCACAATTTCTGCTCTCATTTAGTTTTTAACAATACCACTTATTATGGAACTGCAAACTGTTATGGGGTAACTGTTGGTTAGTCGAATGCATTGGATGTATCATTGAAAACACAGTTCTATTTGCTGTGACCTGGTTGAGTAGAGCAGCATCTGCATCCCACACGAAATCTAAAAATACTCCTCCACCATTGACTGCTACTATGCCGTGGCCTCAGTAGGTAGATGAAGAAGTGTGTGTGTGTGTGTGTTGACTACCTTCTTAATATAGACGCACAAATTACTGTTAAATCTAGTAAATGAATGGTATATTATGTCATAATGAACCTTTGCATTTCTTATACTATAACACCGTTTTCATTAATGAAGATAGTTAAATTGCTTTGTCAAGAGTGTGGAATCGTTGCCCCACTGTTTTTTGTACAGGAGAAGGGGTAAAGAGCACTATCATTCCTTTGAGTATAGGTCTGTAGGAAATGAACACCTACTGTATGTATGCACACTATTTGTACCATTTCATCACAAAATCATGTTAATTTGCAGCTTTAATGCTTGAGAGCTGATATTTAGCCTAAGGTGTTACAGCGAGTAATACGATTATGACATAAATACAAGAAATAATGTGTTGATTGTTGTAGCAGTGCCGCTGTAATGTGATTAAGATGTTGAACATTTGTCTTTTGTATGGTTGTGAGTATGGATATGTGAATGTGAATGTGTCAGTTGCCATTCAGAAAAAGGCCACTCCAACTTTCATGCCAATGAAAGACGTGTGACAGATGTAACCATAATGGTTAATGATACAGCAGAAGACTGCTCTCATGTACGGTTCAGTCGTTGCTAAAATTATGGTGTAGAGTAGCAACAGGACCTAACCCTTAACTAAAGTACCCACAGAGCAGATCGGATTTGTTCTAACTTATACATCTATTTTTGTTAGTTTCCTGTTAAGGGTTTAATATTTAAGGAATTAGGATCAGGTCACTAAGTCAATGTCCCTTATAAGGAAGTTATAAAGTATCAGGCTATACCCAATTTATCTGTAGACTTTGAAGATTGCAATTTCTCCAAAGTTACATAATTAGTGGACTCTGACACACACACACACACACACACACACACACACACACACACACACACACACACACACACACACACACACACACACACACACACACACACACACACACACACACACACACACACACACACACACACAAGGGAAGGGAAGGGAAGGGAGGGTTTAGTACTAAGGATAGGCAATATATCCTGCACCAATCTGATTCTTTCTTTCTTCTCCCTGCATGTTGTACTGTTCACCGTACAGGTGAGAGCGAGCAGCGGCTCCAGCATCTCCACCAATTAGAAGCACCGAGCGTGACCACGTGAACAAATCCCGTTGTCTAAACTCCCGTTGAGCGGGGAGCAGCTCGGAGTGAGCGGCGGAGCTGAAAGACACCGTGAGAGGGGAGTTATAACGGCGGGCTGAACGGGAGCAGTGAGCAGGTAAATTGCTTTCTATCTTGGCTATACACTTGTCCTGCCTCCATGTCCTCTCAGCAGCTCTGCGGGGGGGAGTATGCGGGTCAAATGCGGGGCTCCGGGACCGGATGTTTTGGAATAAATTGGTCGTCGCGTGCGGGTTGATTCGCTGCTCTCCTCCGATCCTGTGACAGGACAAACAGCAGCATCGCCTGGTTGCTCTGCACCGTCTGCTCCTCCCTCCCACCTCCTCTCTCCAGTTCTCTCCCCCACTTGCCTCTCGCGTGCACATGAGGCTATTGATAGTTGACAGAAGCCTTGTAATCCCTGACTGATCCGGCTGACCGGCCACAGCCATTTGCGAAACAAGAATGTTGATGGAACTTTATTTTGCTTCCGAGATTTGTTTTAATCGGTGACGAGCGCAAAGATTGACGCCGCGTGCAGGGGAAGTGAGAGAGGCTCCTTCAAGTGCTGCATGCAACCAGGCGAGCAGAGGCAAGCTTTTATAGCTGAATTATTTATAAGGCTGTCTGGGAGGGAGTAATGCTGCTCCTGGATGGAACGAGATTCATGGTCAAGATGTAGACTTACAACTAGTCTTCTTCTTATCGTGATTTCCCCCAAAATTTAATCTAACATCCATCCGATGTTAGTTCCGTTTATGCCAAAATTAAAGACTTTGGGGTCCCCCCCCCACCCCCCCTCGTAAATAGGTCAAATTAGGCATTGATGTTATTTAAAACTCAAAACCAATAGGCTGTCCAATTTGTCTTAGAGAGCGTAATTTAAATGTATTGCGCAGTTTATTTACATTATTATTTTGAGAAACAGATATAAGGGACAAACGTTCTCTGGTTTCAGCTTCTCAAAGTTGACTATTCGTCGATTTTCCTAAAATATGAATACATTTTTTAAATAACTTTCTTTTAACAGTCTGTGGGACAAAATCACCCAGGATTAGGAAGGCCTACCTTTGGACACTTTTGCCTCGATTAACCTTAAATCATGTTAGCCTATATAAACGATGTGACATGCAGCCTAATTGTTAATAAAATAAGTAGGCCTAATGGTCTCTTAATACTAAGTATGTAGGCCTAATGGCTTCTTTGTAATCCTTAATTAATCAAATTAGATGCATTTTGCAAATAACAGTCCTGCTTCTATTCATCTATGGCTTTTTGGCTTCTGCCTTATAGTTTAAAACATAGGCTATTGTTTTTTTATCACTTTGCAGTTTTCCACAAATGTACCCTTAAGATAGTTTACATTATACAAATAAATGCAGCACGTTCGCCCTGCCATGTTTCTGCCTTTTTCAGCCCTACTCCACCGGAATGAATCGACCATCGTCCACGCATGCGCACTCTCTTCGCCATTCATCTGGTAGCACACCGCTCTCTCCCCTGTTCCTCCTGTCTCGTGCGAGAGCAGAGAAACCAGCAGGCGGCTCAGGGCTCGCGCTTGCAGCCTAGGTTGGCACGAGCAGTCTGTGACTTCTCCTCGTTGCGGTCGGTCGGTGACAGCTCAAATCGGCTCTCTCGTTTGTCGGACTGAGCTCGGATTTTTTTGCCTCATTGGATTTATGTTTCAGTGGCAGTAGTAGACTCCTGAAGGCTTATTACAAACACCGTAAGTTGCTTTATAGTTGTATTTCAAGCTGTATTCTTGCTTCTATTTTTGAATGTTTCACATGCGTGCTCAACGCTGAGAGAAGATCCTGCCCGGCAGCAGCAGACTTGGGCTGTTTTATTTGGATGTTTTGCTCTTTCTTTGCCAAAAGAGGTTTGAAGTTGAACTTTATCTCACTTTCTTCTAATTGTAGGCTGTTGTTTCCTTATCCGGTGTCCCGTGTTTACTTTCGCTCTCTTCCTTTGAAAGAACAAAAAGCAACTTTAACGCAACACGCGGTGAAACGTTTGCTTTCCTCATGTTGTGAGGAGAACGTTTCCATGTTTTCACTGAAGTGTTTGCGGAAGGTATTTTTGTCGTGAAGCTAAATAGCGTTAAGTGTGCAGTGAACAAAGCGGAGGTCAAACTACTCATCTTTTATAGCAGGTGTCTGATATAGCCGACTTCCGCACTGAGCTGCGAGATATCCATCGTTGGAAAACACAATGAGTTCTTTTAAGCCCAAATTTGTTGTCCAATTCTTGTTCGGCGGGTCTCCTATTTGAGGTCCTGCTTGTTGAAGTGTGACAGTTATTTTTTAGGAAAGTCATTTTTTGCGGTTTCATAATTTATTTCATTTCCCTCTTTTAACTTTCGCGAGTTGCTGTTTTAGGGAACCGCGAGTAATGTAATTGAAGCACTGTTTGACTTCACCGTGGTTTATTTCCTCAGTAATGTACCTTCTCTGTAATGTGTTTATTTATGTGAATGTTTTTTGTTTTTTTGGAGTGCGCGTGCATTCGCGCGTGATAACTGAATGACAGTGAAAGAAGGAAATGCTGAAGTGGCCTCTGTTCTTGCTGAACCAGCTTGTTGGCATACCTCAACCTGTAAAGTAGAATAACACCCTTTTTTCTTGCTCTGAACTTGTAAGATCACATCAGGCCTCTCAGTGTGTCAGTGTACTAAGGTCTGCACCCCTGCTTCATGCTAAACACTATAAATACTCTACAGTTTTGCAGACCTGGCAGCATTTCCTTTGCATTTATGTGCTGTTTCTCCATTTCTGTATTGATCCTTATAAACGAATTGAGCTGTATAGTGTCTCTGCTGGGGTCTAGTGGTTCTCATTAGTCCATGCAGGTTCCAGTCAGCTAGTTTATCAGTTTGTGTGCCCAGTGGTTTCCAATGCTTGACTAATGGTCTGTTGCTTTTGGGTTATTTTTGTTTGCTCCACCCTGTTTCATGTGAAAGAGGCGTCACACTCAGCCACACCTGCCTTGCTAAGACAGAAATGTGGGGTGTCTTTGTTTAAATGCCCAGCACTTTCTTTGATAGAGTTGATGTATAGAGTGGAAACACAGACTTCTTGTTGTTGCTTGTAACAGCTGTATAATGCTCCTCTTGTGCTGCAATCAATAGACGTTTTGAATGCATAGAGAAGCGGAAGAGATGATGTTACTAAATCCTTATTTTTGTAAGTGTGTTTAAGAAATTGACAGTGATTTTGCATGCATCCTGCACTTGTGGGTGTTCTTATGTGTCTTTTCTGCAATAGACAAATATCCAGAGGTATAGCATTACGGAGTGGGCAGAGGTCAGGTGGAGAGACTGTCTGTGTGTGTGTGTGTGGTTTGAGTGTGTATGCTGCCCCAGGCCCCCATGCGCACTTTCTCAGACTCTTTCTTGTGAGCATTGACTCAGCAGTGAACTCTCTATCAGCATCGAACAGATAAGAGGATGAGAAGGAGGGAGAGCAAGCTGGTATTACAGCATCCCAATGCTCAATCTGTCTCTGTCGCTTTCTGTATTTCTCTCTCTAACCAGAGGTTTCTCTTGGTTTTTCTTCTACTTTCTATTATTTCTTCAGAATTGTTTCGCCTGATTTGGCTTTTCTTTTTATGTTATTTCTTGGTCCAAGCGATTAATCTCTCTACGATTTGTTTCTTTGCTTTTTTCTTTCTGTTGTCTTCCATCATTTTTGTTCGTGATTGCGAGTCATTTTCCTTCTCTTCTTACTCTTACAGATATTAATGACATAGATGTATGTCTTTTACCCCGGTGCAATACTTTTTTTTGACGTGATAAGAAAGTAAACATTGAATTCCAAATATATAAAAACTACAAGCTTTTAATCTGACTAATTTGGCTAAATGTTTTTTTTGGGGGGTTTTTTTGAGCCCAAATACCCAGATTAAAGAGACATATGAGATCATTCGCAACACATACACACAAACAGCACATGGAATGACCAACACATCCACAAACAGACTGAAAAATCCCTGTATTGTTATGTACATTGGTTCTAGTCTATTTTGCACTCAGCCAGGTATAAACACCTTTCAGTTTGTTTTAAAACAAGTCCTGTCAGTTTTATTCACAAAAGTCAAATCTCAAATGTGCCTCAAACAACCTGTACAGCAACTGAACTAATGCTAATCCTTTTATGATTGATTTCAAAAGTCCTCCAAAAATATGACCTATATCACTCCTGAGGTTTGTCGTCTTCACCTTGTCTTTCCACGTTAAAGTCGCCTGCCTCAGCAACAACAACAAAAATCTGTCTATGTGTGGGTCTGTTTTATGTACGCTTGTTGAGAAGCATCATGCTTCCTTGGTTTCTCCCCTCCTGGTTTGCTTTATGCTCTGTTCTTGGTTTAAACAGTTTAGAATCGCAGTAACACGCACTCGGTTACAGAGAAGGCTCAGCCATGTCATAGGTTGTCTCTGCAGGCTGTGTGTGTATTCTGGTGCCGGTGCCTGTCAGCGAAACAGGAGTCTGCCCACCACTTCTCAGATTCTAGCGTACAGCAGCACATTTGGGGGCTCATCTGGCAAGGAAGTGTAGCAATAATCCAATTGGCTGGTGCTTTAGTAAAAGCTTTTCTAATTGGCCGATATGGCAGCTGGCTGCCAAGGTTCCAGTAAGCACAACAGGGAGTTGGGGAGAGTCCCAGTGGTGCTGTGGTGCAGGAGGAGGAAGAACAAAGGGCAGATAGCAGAGCGGGTGCTGCTGTTTTGAATATTTCTCTGCATGGCAATAATAAAGGACCCATCTGCACCCTAGATCCACCCAGCTGACCGTGTTTCATTTTGAATTGTGTTTTATCCAAGCACACACCCAAATACACACACATGAAAACACACACTAAGACACACTACTCTTACAATCCATCTGCAGAAACAGGGAACATGGCATGTTTAAGGGAAACATCTTCCAACTGTCAAAGGATCAAAGTGATTAAGGCAGGGATATTGACTGTGTGTGCGCGCATGCATGTGTGTGTGTGTGTGTTCCAAGTTGAAGAGTGACTTTTTTCAATAAAAAATGCTTCTACCAGCATCCACAGCAGCCTTTCCTGTTTCCTTTCACCTCTGCGTGGAATCCAGGAATAGCTCAGAGTGACAGAGATGAGAAATGAGAGAGGGAGAGAAACAAAGAGAGGCCGAGACAGAGTGTGAGAGATGGCCATGTAAGGTCTCCTGCACCACAGCTTGCACCACCCCAAACAAACACTGAACCTGAAATGAACTGCACAGGGTTTGGATTTCTCAAGTCAGTCCCAACGTGAACTTTGACTATGTGCCCGGGCTTTACAATCAAACAAAGGCAGCCTTCATCATCAGGTCCGTTAGGGATTTACAGAAATCATAGAGTTCCTGCATGAGGATTGGCTTGATTGGTTTATGTTCTTGTTTTATTAACACAATCGCAGTGTTACAGCTTAATGTACTGTGTGTGATGAAATGATTCCCATAAGGCCTGTGATATTTCAAAACTTTTTTGTAGGTACTGTAGCTGAAGTTGTATCATGGAACTAAAACTTGTATTTACCTGTTGTTATTTATGTTTACTGCTCAACGTTTTCAGTAGAGCTGTGTGTTGGTGAGAGTCAGGCCATAGGATACGTATCACAATACGGGGGTCATGTTTTGAATATTGTACAGAGGGATTTTCAAATCTTAAAGAAAAAACATCCAGATTTAAAGAAAGATCTGAGTAAACAGTGATTACTCTTTTATTTTGCAATCAGAACAATGGGAACTGAATTAAAATTGTTTCCAGTCCCTTTGACATCAAATACCAAAAACTCTACACTTTTCTATTTAAAGCAACAATATGAAACTTTTCCGCCTTAATAAGTAGTTTCAATGGCGTCTCTCCCATGTCCCCTGTTTACTGCAGTATGTAACTTCTTGCAAAAGTGTGTTTGGCCTTAGAGCAATAGTAAACGCAACCTGTCAGTCGACGTGGTTATTTAGCTTCTCACAACATCTTTACTGGCTTCGCACTGCTTGTAAACAGATCCTGAATCTGTCGGTGGATTCTCATGTTTTAAAAACAAATGTGTAGCTCATGAATGGAATTTGATAACTTGAATTAGTTGTTGCACACACAGAAGAAAACCTCAACACTCTTTTTCCTAATGTTAAGAGGTCAATAGTGCAATGAATGAGGAAGCAGAGTTTGGACAAAAGTTGATATATCTGAGATTGAGTTCAATGTTGTGTTAATTAGTCAGGCTCAGGCCAGTGAAGAACAAAATGACATTCAGCAGAGTTTATCGCCTTTTCTTAGCAGAAGGAAACTAATATTGAATATTGACGTTTTTACCACCATGGGAAATTCTCCAGATGGCATTGTAAATCACTTCATGTTGGTAAATGCTGATTCATTGTTCTAAAACACGACAAGAAGCTCAATGTGAACACGGACCTTACACGATAACCCCTTGACTTCTGTAGTCGGTGTACATGCATGTCAAACATTTTTGAATATTGGTATCATAACTTCAAAAATATTTCAACCAGTAAAAACATCATTATAAATTTTGCTTCAGCGCACAATTGAAACACCATAATGCCATAAGTCTCTCTGTATCTTCCATTTAAAGGGCTGATCCTCCTAGATGACCAAAGTTGCTGTTTTGATGGACATATTGGCACGGAGGGTGAAGTGTGCACTTTTTTTGCATTGGTGGATTAGTCAAAGTGCAGTTAGCTGTACCACAACGGTTATTTCTGTTAGGGCTGGGCGGTATATCAATTTTATTACTACAGTAAATCGGGTTTGTGGAAGATCGAGATTTTCAAAAATGAAAATGAGATTGAGATTTTCTCTTGAAGTTACACCGCCCATCCTCTTGGGCTCCCGTGGACAAACCCCCTCTCCCCCCCCTTTTTAAATGGGGTGTGTATGAGGCCAGCGTCAAGCGGGCACTCGAGCAGCTGCAGTTCCCCATTGGCTTCATTTTTCAGCGGTGGTTGTCTCTTGGTAACCGCCTGCATGCATTTTGTTGAACTTGCTCAGCCTCATCTGTACTTTTGCCACAGTTTATAGAGTGGGGCTTTTCTACCCCCTCAATGCCGATACAAAAACCTGGTTGAGTTCATTTTAACATGTCAATTATCAGAATCTGACATTTCTGGGGCTGTAAGATTGTGACATGCTCGTCGTTCACACGTGGACATGTACTGAAGCATTGATTGGGTGAAGTCTTCAGTGTGACAGTTTGACAGTTGGATATGGGAGGCCCATCTGCTCTATCACTCAACCACTGAGTCTGCACTGAGTGTCACTCTCTGCACTGCCCAGTGTGTGTCTTAAAGCTGGGCAATTAATCGAGTTTCAATTTCTATAATGATTCTGGCTTCCCAACATCATGAAAACAAGATTATGGAGATTAAACGATTAGTGTGCCTCATGCCGCGTTGGGCTCGTTACGTCCATAGGTTTGGTCATGTGTGGTAAATGTTTCAAAGTGTTTGTTGTATTTTGGCCACAAGAGTTCATCACCACTACCTCAAAACATTTGACAATTTATGTATATTTATTGATTTATTATTATTTTAATATAATTGTTTTAATGTAATTATTTCTAAAAGTGTTTTGAAAGTTAAAGTGTGACGAGTGTAGAGGTTCATTAGATGCATGTGACGCAGATGTTGTGAAATCAACGAGTAATCTTGATCTCGTTATCAATCAAAATTGTTTTGATTAGAATTTTTGTCAGAATCGAGCAGCCCTAGTTTCTCTCTCTCTCTCTCTCTCTCTCTCTCTCTCTCTCTCTCTCTCTCACACACACACACACACACACACTCACTGACAGCAACATTGAACACAAATAGAGCAGACATGTTGATAACAAATTTACGCAGACCCCACCTGAACTCTGAAGTGTCTCTCTTATTTTACATCTCTCTCTCTCTCTCTCTCTCACAGAAACGCACGTACACGTGTACACACACACGCACGTCTTCTAATGTCCCAGCTCTGCTAACTGCGTCAAAAAGAGCTTGGATCAGGGAAACCGAAGCTTGCCCTCATTAAGGCCTTCTGGATGATCGGGCTATTTATCCAAACCAAGCAGACCATGTTTGGATCGTGTCTGGAAGGTTGCCAGTTTGAAACCAAGTAGGGTTCAACAAATCTGGTTGAACCAAGCTACAGACCTGGTGGGCCATGCTGTCACCTTCGGTCGCTCCAACAAGCTGTTGTGCTTCGAAATGTTTTACAATGAAGTTACAAAATCATTCATTATAATACAATAACTTTATATGTTTGATTGCTGCAAGATTTAAAAAAAGTAAAGGCTATCTAAAGTGTTCCCATCACTGCAGTATTATATGATATGTTTCTGAGCTACATCCGTCACCCGTCTCCATTCATCTTTCGTGTTAATAAACGAAACAGAGCAGATGAGGCTTTTTGGCTTCGCTCTGTGCTAACAAACAGGAAAACAACTGCCAGTCTTTTTGTAGGTTTTTAGTTTCTGTAGTTTTTAGAGATTTCATAAACATGATCCAGCTCAATCCTCCTTAATCTGTGATTGACAACAAAACAGGATCATTGCGGTGCAAATATCTGTTTTTAATCCACAGGAGCACTTTTGTTTCCAACATTTAGATCTTATTTCTAGCATCATCTATCTTTGCCTTTCACCTCTTAAACTTAAAGGACAACATTTAGACTACATTTCACGTGCATCTATGTAAAGCTGATGAAAATGTATCGCACGTGCTCTGATCAAATGTCTTCTTTGTGTGTGCATACAATTTGCGTGCTTGCAAGTGATATTTTTCCCCCTGCCACAATGACCCAGTGACCGGTGTTAGCAGATTAATTGCTGCTTTCATGTTAAGCTGTGGCGTATAACCCGTAATTGGTAATGGAGATTATCAGTGAGATTCTGTGAGGGTCTCTGTGTTAGTGTGATTGTGCGAGGGGTGTGTGAGAGATTTCTTAATCTGATTAGGATGTTTATCTAATAAAGTAGGATTTATGGGATTCTTTTGTCTCATCTTAGCACACTCAGCACAAACTGACATGCACCCTGCTGGAGTAAGAGAAGCGCAAACAAAATGCATGTGAGGAAACATAAAATAGTACATTTATTGAATACTGACATTTTGGTTAATGACAAAGAAAAAACACCGAAAGGTTTCATCACAGCTTTTAATTGAAGGGATAGACTTTTGTGCCTCTTACAAAACAGTTGATTTGAAGAAAACCCACTTATAGCCACCTTAAAGGCCTTTCTTAAGACTACATTATTCATTTGACCAGAAAACTAAATACCATAATAACCAATACCGTGTCTTTTAATGTGGTTGGAAACGCCGACGTATACTCGCAAGATTGGTATTTGTTTTTTGTGCGACTTCTTAGAATGTAGAGTCAAACATATTAATGTACAGAAGATGCACATGCTTATGAATATGCCTTAAAGTTACCGTCCATCTGTGTTTGTTGTGCTCGCTAAGAGGACAGGGATAAAAAGGAGAGGATGCAACAGAGCAGCACACACACACACACACACACACACACACACACACACACACACACACACACACACACACACACACACACACACACACACACACACACACACACACACACATACACACTCACATACACACTCACATACAGGCTTCATGTCTGTGAGCAGACACACAGCAGTTGCTGGGAAGCGTCACCATATATATCTCTAGAGATCTTTCGGAGCCACATCACCGTCTCACTCCAGCACACACATCAGACTGAGTTGCATACACACAGTCAGCCACCACTCAACCAGCTGCCATGCCCGCGTGCGTGCGTGCGTGCGTGCGTGCGTGCGTGCGTGCGTGTGTGTGGAGCTGTGGAAGGAAAAAAGGGAGGAAAGGATAGCAAGAGATGTGCATAAATATTTGGGCGTTTTACTTCAACTTAAATTCAAGGTTAGGGTTGAAATGTATTATGTACAGAAGATTTTCTGTTTCCCATATTTCTGTCCAATAACTTTCAATAATTCTCCTCTGGAAGTTTCATTAATACCTTGCACCTAGTTTTTAATGTGTGGGGAGAGTACGAGACACATAAATATGCTAATATGCACAAATAATAAAACAATGTTTAAAACTGTATATAAAGAATACCTTGTTTTTTCAGAACAACTTTGATGTGTATTCACGCAGGCTTCTGTGGGAAGAACCGTATGTTGGAATAAAAACACTATGGTTCCAACTTACTGGCTTTTCAACCCAAGCTCATTAGAGCTGGAGTTGGACAGCTCCCACACAGGTCTCTCCAAAACACTCTCTCTTTCAATCCCAGAACACAGAAAACTTTTGAAACCACACAACACACCAGCTGGAATATGCTGGGTAAACCTGTGATTGGAAACTGACAATAACAGCAGATGTAATTAATTTGCTGCTTGGACTTTTGAGCACTCAAAAGGAGATCCAATTTAATGATAAGTAAGCATCCGGCACTATGTCTATAAACATATTTGCCCAGGCTTGTTCCCCATATATGACAGTCACGGTACCACTCTAGCATCAGTTTGGAATATGCAGCTCTTTACTGTCAAGTTAGAAAACACATCAGAACCAAATTTCTTTTGATGACAGACCAAGAGAACGCCTTGGATTGGATGTAAGTGACGTAACCTAAGCACCGAATTGGACCTAACTAACGTATGTTTGTTAGGTAAGTACCATTCATATAATATAACCTGACACATGTTTGTAACTTTTAACTTAACTCTCACTTCTTATATTACATCCCCTGACTTAAGTGCAACATCAAAGCAATAAGGCTAGATGACAATGTCAAGAGCTGAAGTTAAAGGAAGCCTACTTGGTCGAGATTTGAGGCCTCGGGCCCCTAACAAAGCTGCCATATTGGACATCTTTAAGATGTGGTCGAGCTGCTTCAAACCACCATCAGACAGGCATCCACACTAACCCCTTGTAGTTCTTATTTGCAGGCTGAGTGTGTGTGGACAGAACATCGTGGTTACCATTTGGGCACCTTCTTTCAAAATCAACTCACTGAGCTGAATACAGGACACCTATCTTGAACAGTGTCTGTCCCAGCATCATCTCCTTCTGCATGTCCCCAATCTCAGCACACCCGGTCACATTGCACTGATATCATGTCAGGATCTTGGTAGCATGGGTGGGTTCCTCTTGCAGAACGTTGCAATGACTAAAAAGACTCAATGACCTGAGCTCACTCCGTGGAAACGAGAGTCAGACAGCTCTGCTAAAAAGACTGAACAGATCCTCAACTCATTACTGATAAAAAGTGGTCATCGCTGGAGGGCTTTTTATCGTTTTCAATGAATTTAAAATTAAATCTAATAGAGCAGCCAGTGTAGAGCTGCTAAACGGAGCTGATATGATTTGTTGCTGTAGCTTGAATGAGCAGCAAATGGGAAAGATAACAACACCAAGACCAGTGATAGTGACTCATGCCCTTTTGTCAAAGAGAAATATGTCTTGCAATGCTTTACAATCTGTTGACACTTTGGTGTGTGAAGAAAAAGGAGCTTTCTCTCCCTGAGGTCATTTAATATACGTTCCCTGAGTTCACACCTGAAGCTGAAGACACGTGTTTCAAAGCACAGAGAATGATCCTTCCCATGTGGCTTCGTCTGTGAACTTGTAACCCTTTAAAAAAAATGAGTTTTTAAGATTAAGTCTGCAGCTAAATGTACACTTACACTCTTGTTCTAGTGGTCAGTGAGTCCATCAGGAGTAAAGGGCATTTAAAAGTGTTCCTGTTTGCCCTTTTTTGATAACATTGATCTGATCTGCTGTTCTCTAAAGCTTTGCTGTCTGTTATATTTAGTTGGGGATGTTTGCTCTCCATGGTGCTGAAATTCTCCACTTTATTGAGAAGTGAGTTATGATTGTTTTGGTTTAAATTGCTTTTCTTCTAGTTGTTTTGCTGCAGGAAAATATCTCTACCTCAAACCCTTGTTGGTTTTACAACCAGTCTGTTCTCCTACAAAGACATCAAACACAGATGCTTTGTCACAGCAGTCTTTGTCTCATACAGATGTACTGGGTATTCTTCAGCATATGCATCGGATCCACTGAGCTTTCTATAAGTGCAATGTAAACCCATCAACAGTGATACTGGCTCTGCTCATAGTTACAGTAGGTATACAATACAAATGCCCACAAAGTCAGTTGCGGATGGCGGTCACGGGCTAAATCCCATGAAGTTTTTCCTGATCTTTTATTTTTTTTAATACTTATTTTGGGTCTTTTTGGCTTTTATCTGATAGTGGAAAGAATGGGAAATAACTCGAGGGAAAGGAGCCACAGGTCGCATTCAAACCCGGGCCGCCTGCTTGGAGGACTAGCATCCTGTCTTTCCTGATCTTAACCATGTAGTTTTGTCGTACCTTACAGAATAGCCCATTTGACTTTAACGGAGCATTAGATTGAAAAAACAAGAGCTACCTCGTACGTCTGCATGAGGGGAGAGATTGGCTAATCCACATCGTTGGATTCTTGGTGATTAAAGTTAAGATAGTTAGTTTGTAATGTGGCGGTATTGGTGTCTACTGTGGTGCCAGGATTATTATTGAAATGGCTCTGACCTTGATGCATCTCCATCCTACTCAGGACTTCAAACCAAGTCAGCCAGATGTGGATCTGTACAGCTGGATTTGGATTCTGTGCCTTGGCCCATGATTTATGTTTTTTGTTGTATTGGTTTGAAGAATATCGGTCAGCTCCAATGTTCCGTTGGAGTCTCAAATTTTAGGTTTATTTTTTTCAGATATGTAGCCATGGCAAGTGAGGGCCTTGGTTCTTACTTTCTTGCTTTTTGTTTGTCGTTGCTATTTGGAATTTAAGCTGAGCATACCAGTTTCATCCTCCTCCCCTTTTAATAAAGCATTTTGTTTATACAGTTTAACTGCGTTTATCAGGGTGTGGATTTAGGAGGGAGAACGGATTCAGGTGGGAGTAGGAATTGCCCAAGGAGGAAAACTATTTGCAACCAAAACAAAAACAGAAATCGATATTTTAGCTATGTGTTGCTTCACAGGGAAGCAAGGCAAAGGCAAATCAACAGAAGTTTGTTTGCATTGACAAGAATAATCTGATATTTAGCAGTGCAGGTGAAGGTTTTAGTCTTATATATGCTTGAATGCAGCTTTGTATGCGCCAAATGTATCTTCCTGTATCTGCAGCACAAGAATGAAGGGAGTTGAAGGACCTTATAAAGATTGTTGTTCTAGCCCAGAGCCTAAAGACATCTTTGCCCTTTTGCCAGCGTGGACACACAAATAAGCAAGATTGCACATAGCTAGATAGCTCTGAAAATATGCAATGTTATCGGACATGATAAGACAAAGGATCCATAAGAAATCAGCATTTTTCTAAGGGGTTAAAATCTGTATTTGAAACGAAGTCAGAGAGAATTGAATCTATCAGAAGTTGAGTTAGCGTACATGGCCGCTGATGCATGATCGCTTTTTGTTATTGTTACTTATCGGTTCACAATTGAACTTATTGTTAAAACATAAACAATGTTAAACATCAACGTCACAAAAAAGCAAACAGTAGAGTCTGCTGGCTTCAAAAACAGCAATGTGGAACGACGAAAATAAAGTCTCCTATCTTTATTTTAAAAAAAAGCCACTTTACTTCCTGCACCTCAAACAAATGAAGAACAATACATCAATATTAGTAAACTAAACCTTTTTCTTTTTGGTTACATTAACAGCATAGCACAATGTGGTTGTTATGAAGGGAGGGAAAGAAAGAACCATTCTGTGTTCTAACAGGGGACTGAGCATCTCTGGCTTTAGCTCTCTTTGCCTACCCTTATTTTCATTAGTACTGTATGTGCCTTCACTCTAGAGTTTTATTCTTGTGCATCCTGTTTCCAGCCCTGATCTTTGGAGGGGATGTGCTCTCGTGAACAGTCAGTTTAGATTCAGAAAGAAAGATAAAGAAAAAAGCTTGTTGTTTTTAAAAACATTTATAAAGACAAAAACTGAAAAACTATCAAAACAGAAAAAAGTCACAACAATTATTTCATTTTTCTTAATTATTAGTTGATTTGATCTTATTAGTGACATTTTCCTTATCTCCAATTAATGAGTAGAGATACCCTCAGACCCCTGTGCTGTCCGTTGATTTAAGAAGATCTGAAGTCTATAAGAAAGTGGTACCCTGCCACATTCACCGTAACGTGTCAGTGTGAATTCATTGTGATTTTGTGCCTGCATGCATGCTGCTATTTCAGCGTCTTTACAATCAGAACATTGTTGCAAGTTCTGTTTGAATATATGTTAAAGAGTCGTGTGTTCATCATTTCATTTGCCGGTTATCTTATGCAACAGTTGGGGAAACCGTTGCTTGTTAGATACACGTTTGTTCCCTGCAACATGAACAAAAGTCACTGTTACCATGAAGGCTTAATGACAGGTTCCTCTTTCATTTCCTCAAATGTTAACTATTCTGCCTCCTGCATAATGAAAGCCTCATTTAAACCATATGGTCATTCCAGCCCTGCTGACTGAGTAGGACTGCTCACAGAGGACAGAATTCTATATTTTTTTGACTCTGTGTAGCTCAAGTCGGGCTTTGGATTCTATCGGTGGATCATGTGTAGACTAAACCGTACCTAATTGCAGGGAGAAGCAAACACACAGGTGTGTAAGAGCTGTGTATCGCTGGGTTGATGGTGCAAGTTAAGTTTCTTAAGTTAGATTTTTCTAAAAGAGCAGTTTCAAAAAGGAAGATGGGTTTTAGGTTTGCTGGCTTCTTGATCAGTCATGAAGCAGCTTTATTGTTTTATGCTTTTCAGTGAATGGAAAGCACTGAATTGATTTCTGCATTGAGCAGAAAGTTTGCTGTATTGTTTTCATGTAATCATAAAAGGAAATACAGTCAGACAGATTGTATACTTGTAAGGTACATCTACCAGTTCTGGTGCTGAGTCTGTTTGGCTGTAAGATCTGCAGAAGAAAACCTTTATCGTCCATTTTCTGCGAGGGCTGAGCGATATGGCCTAAACATAAAATCTCTGATTTTTTCTGACCACACTAAAAAAAACATTCTTCCTAAAACAAACACTACAGATGACATAGAAATGACTAAAACAAGTTTTTGCTTTTATTTTATCAATGCAATTTAGCAAAAGCAAACTGATTTTCCCTTCATCGAAATTAATAAAGTAACCTGAATGTTTCTTTCGGGGTGAAAGTGCAAACTGTAAACTTGTCTTTAAAAGTGCACTATGCAGTTTCTTGGTACAGAAAAAGTACAGATGAGGCAGAACAGCTTCAGCAAATTACTTGTGGCAGGGTGGCACACATCTGGGGCAACTCAGCCACTCTGGAGGAAGTTAACAAGAGGGGAGGGTGTGAACTACAGGAGCCGGGAGGGCCGGTACAACAAACCCTATTGGTAAAATCCTTTTTTCACCCAGCCTTACTGTCTGCATAGTTCTTTGTTATCGATTCTGTACAGTTGTTTCTCATCTATCTGAAAAGTTTGTTTCAAACTTCAAGCTCACAATGACAAAATGAACTACAAGCCGGATATAATCTTTCCAAATTGTATTACTTTTGACTTTGAGTTATTCCAAACACTTCTTCACATTAACACATACAGAAGTCCAAAAGATTTTACTCACCACTTAGCGCTTTCTCTCAGTGAACCTGAGTCAGTATTTGCAGTCACCTACAGTATACTGCAGCAACACTGTATTGCAGTGTTTCTTCCTCCAAAGGCCCCTCAGCTCAAAGACTATAGTACGTTTTATATCCATATCCTTTAGGATAGAAAATAGCGTTACCTTGATTTAAAAGACTGCAGTGTACCGCTGCACCATTAGGATTTATTTAATCCATAAGTATTTATTTTATTCAAATGTTATGAACCAACACCCTACACAATCATCACCTGTTCATTCTGTACACAAACATGTTAAGCTTCTTCTTTTTTTTACGACACAAATACAGTAGATGGATTACACATGTAACCCTGGAGAGTTGCTGCAGTGCATTACATATGCTGTAGTCAGCTCAAGCTATTTTTGTGGCCCCCAGTCAGCCAAGAAGCAGCCCTGCCCATGTCAGACCAGCCCTGCAGGTTAATCCATTCAGGACTGGAGTTGTTAATCATTTGAAGCTCTGGACTCATTTGAGGTACATGTAGTACTGTCAAGACACTTTGTGTTTGTATTCATAGGGGAGAGTGGGAATAATCTACATAACGTTAACAAGAGAGATTATGAATAAGCAGTGACATGGCAAGAAAGATGAACAAAGAAGTGAAGGTTAGATGAATTATTCTGCAGCGTATTGACCTTCACTGAGATGTTATTTGCATTTTTCCTATTTTTAATTTATTGCTTACCATTTCCAAAACAATGGAGAAGTCACCCAGTGCAAATGTGCTTTATATGAATGTGTGTTTCGGTTCTGGAAAACACAAAAACAGCTAAAAAAAAAAAACAGTCTGCAAAATAGTTAGTATGCTCGTAGCATTCCTCATCAATAAAGATTTTAATTACTGCTCAGGATTGCTGACCACGGCACATTGTATGGTTTATGGGTTACACTTATAGCTGCGGTGTTGGCTGGGGAAGCAGTTAAAAAAACACAGCAGACCATGAAATATTTGTTGCATGGGATTACTTTCGATAGATTAAAAGTGGGAGGGAGAATGCGTGTTTGTTATTAAGAGACTGTCTGAAAGAAGCTTGAATATTGAGAATATTTTTTAAATGTCTGTCTGGTTCTACTTACTCCTCAGGTGTTTAACCCGTAGTATAGGTGTGTAAATGTTCACAAGTCCTGCCTCGATCCAGTGTAGACGTGAACATTGTTTAAGTGAAGTTTGTATACCTTATTAAACTCAATT